>JAARMF010005230.1:0-10929 GCA_022844705.1 Toxascaris leonina
AACATTGCAATTCTTTTTGTGATATATTCGTAGATTAACGAATAATTTGTTATAATTTGCAAAATGATTTCCAACTTTTTGTTATTTTGTAGAATCGTTTGAATTAATGAGAAAAATTTTGATGAGTGTTAATGATCGTTGATGAAGATAGATTGATTGATTCGATTAAAATTTGCTAAAATCAATTTTATATTTTTTTTTGTGCAAAATATTTGTAGAATAAATCTGAATAATTTAAGCATATAAAATATTCAAATATCAAATAATTGGAGATAAATAATTAAAATCGGTCGACAGCAGTGAATTTTTAAAGAGAACAACACCTAAACATAAAGTGCAAATGTTGTTATTTCACTTTGCTACGTAGAGATAATCGATTCTACTCTGATTTTCGGGTGTTATTGCGTGCTGTTGGTTATAGGCTTACATCCACTTTAACAAAAAAAAAAATCGGTTTTCTACGGATAACTTCGCGGATAGAAATTAGCTAAATTTTTCGCTGAGTGAAAAAGAAAACGCGTGAAATAGAGGATAGTAAGTTGGAATTTTTGCATTTTGGCTCATCGGACCAACCGGTTTCATAAATTACCGGCAAATTTTTTTAATTTGCCGGTAATTTATGCCGGTAAAGTGCAATAATGCCGTTATATTTCAATCGAATCGACTATTTTTTTTTCTCACGTTTTGCAATTCGATCACTTGCAGAAGATAAATTTTGCAACTAAATATATTTGAAAGTAGATTTAATACAAATATTAAAATTATACAAGTGAATTCTTTTCAAACATTTAAGTAACATATAATTCTTCTCGATATGGACTTTTTGATTTGAAACGTTTTTTCTTTAATTCTACGAAAATATTCAACGAAAATGATTGATTAGTTGCAGCTGAATTGCGCAATGGGACCCGAGAATTTCTACATTGATGGCTTATATTATCCGCCATCATGTTCACTCAAATCATATCGTTCGACAAGTTCGTTGAATCGAATACACAACATCGAGCCATGTCTTCTTGAGGTAAAGCGAATTTCACTCATTTACATATTGTGTAAATATTTGAAAGTAGATTTAATATAAATATTAAAATTATATAAGTGAATTCTTTTCAAACATTCAAGTAACAATTTTAATAATAGACGATCTAAACACTTAAGAACGCGATTTTGGTAAAATTTATAAATGAATCAAAGATATTCTAATATTTAAAAAAGAAATCGATCTATGAACTGAATGGCTTCAATTTTATTCAACTACTTGTGATTTTGCACGGATATTGTTCTCTATATCACCTTAGTCAGAGAAATTATGCAATACAGAATTTGATTATTTATATAATTTGGTTAATTTGGTTATAATTTGGTTATTAATTTGGTTATAATAGAAGTAAATGGTTATTTTCTAGTGATGATATCAGCATATCTCTTTTGAGATCAATGAATTGAAATCTGTATAAATATTAAATATTGTGAATTTAAAAGATTGGCCACCGAATTATGGAAATAGTAATTGCTGGAAAGATGGAATTGAAACGTTTCATTGCTATAAAAAAAAATCCTTTAGGAAAAACAAAATCGCTACGATTTTCGAATATTCAGCAAACTCTAACAGTGGATGAATAATCACTATCATCTTCTATTAACGAATTGATTAATGAATTAAATTAAATAATGAATTGAATGCTTTATAATGAATAACTCGATTTGAATTGAAATTAAATAATGAATAAATAATTCATAAATAAATCGAATGCTTTAGGATATATATTTCAGGAATTTATCATTCCAATAAAATCGAAATATGGCGTTGATATGCGTCGAATTTCATTACGCTTAGGTGGTGGTCGTCCGATGCCAACATTCGATGAATTCTATACATTAATTCGTAATTTGCATCAATTGGAGGGTGAATTTAGTTGTGATGTATCGATATGTTATATCTCTCATGAAGGGGATCGCCTACCAATTTCAAACGATGAGGTTAAAAATTTTAATTTATAATATTTTAAAGGGAATTCTATCATATCAACATTGATTGCAAATATATAATTTTTATTGCTGAAGTGATTCATTTGAGAAAGAACTCATTTAAACATTTAAAATGAATTCAGTAATGGAAATTGAAATAAACTTTATTTTTATGCTTTCTAATCGAATTAACAAATAGAAAATTGTTATGGTATTTCGAAAAAATATTTTCAGAAACCCTTTATAAAAATTGTTGAATAGGACGGAGAAGGGGAAGGGGGGGGGGGGGGGGGNATTTCGAAAAAATATTTTCAGAAACCCTTTATAAAAATTGTTGAATAGGACGGAGAAGGGGAAGGGGGGGGGGGGGAAGGAGGGACATTCTATAAAAACATCAAGCCTTCTACCATTTATCTGCCCAAAAAATATCCCCTTGGCTTTTACTTGCTGATATTCCCGGAAAAAAAACTGGCCAGAAATATTTGAGGAAAGGCTCTTCAGTATCTTAAAAAAATTCAAACCTAATAAAAATTTATTCGAATATTTTAATGCAATATATTTATAGAATTTACGAAAAGCTCTTGAAATCAAACCGAAAATATTACGTTTAACGGTACAAAAAAGAGGCGAATCGTTAGAGGAGCAATATGGCTATGGTGTACCGAGTACAGGTATTCTAAAGAAGAAGAAGAAATTCACTATATCGAATCCACAAGATTTTCGAAGGGTTCGTTGTAGAAATCTTATTTGATAAAAAAAAAGCTTACGAATATTAGATTTTTCAAAATATAATTTCTTACGCTTAGGTGATAATCATCCGATGCCAATAATAATTTAATGAAAAATTTATTTGCTTATTTAGTGAAAAATTTCCTCGACATTTTGTTGTATTGAGAAGCGATTGATTTCAATCATATAGGCTCACTGATATTTCGTTTAATAGCTTCATTGAGTGACTTAGAATGGAAACTCATTTAAATAAGAAGCAAAAAAAAAACGCTTTTTTTTCAAGGAATATTTGAGAGATTAATGCTCAATTTGCAAGCTATATGCTCAAAACAATCCTATATCAACTAAGCTATTTGTCCATGCAACATTTGTCCTAGATAATCTTTATCGATTTCAATTGAGAGATTCATCAAAGAAGCAATAAATCGCATCGTTTGCGAAAATATAAATTGAAATGAATGATTGTTTTTTTGAGATTTTTTAAAATCGTTTCAAAAAAAAAATAGATTACTCTCAGTTTTTATTCGAATTCGACATATTTAGGGCATTATTAATTTACCGCTTTGTTTTTCGCTTTATTTAAGTGTCATAATTTAAAGGTATCATCGATTGTTGATGCCGATATACTACCACAAGAATATCGACGCGTTAAATTATGTAAATATTACAATAATAAACCACTTGGCTTTTATATTAGAGATGGTAAGTTAGCTGGCTGCTTTTGCTTAAATATATGAATCATTGTTATAGATTGGTTGCATTGAAACGGTCAACTCTAAAGCTTATCAAAATCGTTGTAGCATCTTCTTATACATAGTTATTTTTGCCGTAACTTTAGTTCCACTCACTCTTTTCTATGCACTTATGCTAAATTGTGTCTGCTATGATGATGTCATATTCGAGAGCCTGAAAAATAATGTATGTCTGTCCGTGTTGCTTCTAAATCTAGGACGACTGAAACTAAGAATTCTGGAATCTAGTATCAACTTCCATACGAAAAGAATTATAGGCACTTAGAGAGATTTAGAGGTTTTGCTGTCATGCTCCTGAGACTAGCTACGATTAATATCGGTCGCAGATCGGAATGCAAAAAAGCAGATACTGGTGATTACTCAAAAATGTGAATGCATCTTTCATTATTTTTGGACAATTTAGTGGAACTAGTTGCTCTATTGGCCTACTCGCCTGGCCAGCGGGGTGGCGTCACTTATTGGCTAAAACAATGCAAAACCATGGGTCTCAGTACCCTAATGGAAGCGCATTGTGACCGGCAGCGTCATCGACGTTCGATAGTCCGGTCAATCAAGTGTGATCAAGTGATCAAGTTGCTCTATTAGATTGTGCTGATGAAACACCTGTCACGATAGTTCTTTTCACTTTTCATTGTTTTCTTTTTTCAGAACTTTGCACTGAAACAAGCGATCGTATAATAAATTTTTTCAAAAAAAAAAATGTTCTTTGTTGATATCACATCAATCAATAAATGTGATATAATTGAAGGGATGACACAAAGGTTAACACCTTGGGGAGTAATGCCAATGAATGGAATATTCATCAGTCGACTTGTTGAAAATGGACTTGCTGCATCAACGAATTTATTAGCCGTCAACGATGAGATTACCGAAGTGAATGGCATTGAGGTTGATCATTTTTATTTCTCTTGCTTTTTCTTTCAAAAATATTTGTTAACTATTTTGTCTCGTCAATAATCCCTCATACTTCTCTCTCTCTCTAGTACAAGAAGTATGACAATTTCTGACAATTTCTTCCTTCCAACAATCAATTTCCGCTGTGAATTATGTTTCTTATGTGTTCATGCTACCGTTCCGATTAGCTTGCGTTGTGTAATGGAAAAAAAAGGTGAACATTTATGAAGCATGTCATTATCTCTCGCCTCTTCAATTTGATAAATTAAAGGTTGCGGGAAAGACTTTGGATCAGGTGACTGATATGATGATCGCCAATGCAGCAAATCTTATTCTAACGGTAAAGCCAGCCGTACAACCGTATGCGAAAAGCAACATACAACCACCATTTTTAGCACCTCCAAGCTATGCGACCCTTCAGCCTCCTATCGTTTCTCGAAGGTGAACTACTCTCATTACTTCAACCAAAAAAAAAATCATCAGTTATTCACTTAATTTTGATTATTCTTATTATTATTATTATTATTATTATTATTATTATTATTATTATTATTATTATTATTATTATTATTATTATTATTATTATTAAAAATAGAATTCCTTTTCAACAGAGTAATACGACTTTGATAAGAGAAATCGCATATTCTGCTAAAACACTTTCATCTTTTTAAACTCGATATCTCGTGATATAGCATCCTCACTCGAAAGAATAACGCGATATTTGAAGCAACAAGTTATTACACATCTGAATTCTAATTAGCTTATGGCGATTCCCCTATCGACGAATCGCCATAAGCTAATTAGAATTTAGGTAAACCACAATCTAGCTGATCCACATGTTTTAATTACAACTCCACAAATAGTAAACATGTTTTTTTTTTGTATAATTTTCCTTTTCGGGTGAATGAAATAAATAAACAAACAAATGAATGAATGACTAAAAAACTTAAAGAAGAAAATTTTTTATTATTCTTTTTTTTTTAAATCACAGACTTGATCTTCATCGGAAAGACATTCTGTAAAATATGGACAGTATAATTGCTCAATTTCTAAATATCAATCATCGTTACGATGTGCATCTAACACGACATCAATTCATCGCTAATAGTTTTTAACTATTATTAATCCATCGATGAAAGTGGAGAGAAAATTTACTGACTGCACCTAGCAAAGTTTATGGGAATTAATCACAACAACAATACCTCCAAATTTATCTCTAGCATGGACCTGAGGTATAATATTCGAGCGTATTTAATTAATAGCAAAAATTGAATCATTAGATATCAACACACAATGCGTATATTCTAATATGTGAATCAATTGAAATGCTGAAATCTACTTTAGGTCTCCATTATTGCCTCCAGTACGTTCGTTCTCACGTTCAAGTACATGGCGTCTCTCAGAAAAAATTCGTTTGCCAAGTCTTCGATCGACACTCTCTCGAGATTCCTCAAATAAGTCATCATCATCACAAAGTACATCTAGACGCAATACCGCAAAGAACGCTCGTCGTCCAGTAAGTGTACATTTCGGTGCGATTTCATTACTCTCACCGAAACCAAGAAATATTACCGTATTTTGATGAGTGTCCTATACTGTATCCTACTACTGTATTACTATTATTGTACTGTATTGCTGTTATCACTTTATTGCGTGTAAAATGAATGCTTTAATTATAAAACAGCAACAATGAAATCATTTTGAAGCAATGAAGCAGAGGAACGAGCTGAGAGAGGGGAGGTGGAGGGGGGGCGAGGGGGAGGGGGGGAGGCTGTTGCTGTGGCGAGTGTCGCCTGGGGTCTACGAACATCACGCACGCCACACTTTACCGATTTGCTCAATCCATACCCCGACCTTAACTTCCTTCTTATCTTAAAGTTCATTAGGTTATCGTGTTTAGCAATGGATGCCGCTATGTTGCACTTACGAGAGATTGTCGAGACAGTCATGCAAAACAATATGCATGGTGGTGAACCACAAAAGCCGTAATTTAATGCAAAATCGCATACATATACGAGTCGTATTCCAATTCGAGTCACTGATATTCGGAAGAGACAACCTTTCAACCTTCACATACGACAAAACCTGTAACAAGATGAAGGCTACAGGAGTAGTCAAAAGCACATAACATTAGCATGGAAGGGAACTCCCACCTCACCGGTGATCATTAGCTTTGCTGAATCACCGTCTTCAGAGGTTTTCGAATTCTTACGACCGGATTCGAGAGGATACCGTTGCAATAGAAAAAAAAAAGAAAAGAAATATCTCGCCCGGTACTTTTACATGCGAATATCACAACACTGAGAAAACTTTCCAACGCTTATGTTTCCACGCTTTCAATGCTCATACCTTTTGCTTATGAATCAACATTATAGCCACCGAATCTCAGGCATTGCACCGAAGCTTCCTGCTAAATTTGGATATATTCCACGACCATATCGGAATATGGGAAATTCGGTTCCGATCGGCCCCACCGGATTTAACGCCAACGGCGATAAGTCTTGCGCAAACACCGATCCCAGTGTGCACAATAATTTGATCACTTGATCACTTGATTGACCGGACTATCGAGCGTCGATGACGCTGCCGGTCACAATGCGCTTCCATTAGGGTACTGAGATCCATGGTTTTGCATTGTTTTAGCCAATAAGTGACGCCACCCCGCTGGCCAGGCAAGCATTATAGATAAATCTAATATAGATAAATCACTAGCAATGCGCGCTTCACTCAAACAATCTGCCACGAAAATGCAAAAATCATAACGATGCAATGCCGTTGCCTATGGCCTGGAAAAAATGCCATTACCGCTAGTTAGGTAGTACTTTAACTTGAATGAAGTGTATTTCTTAAATATCGGTGGAATAAGAATATTACATCAATAAGTAAGTCATAATCTTTCACAATTAGAGAGTTGTGCAAATTTCAAAATTTATTGATAAAATAAAATAACGACTTATCAAGCAAACTTATCAACAAATAACAAGCCAAACCTCCAACATCCACATGATTTAACTATAAAATAAAAACTATCTGCTAGAAAAAATTAGAACATTCACTGGTTGAATATAAGCGTACCGCACTATCAACCTTATTTAGAAATCATAATTTCTTCATTCAATCCAATAATATCATACTCCCTTCTGTCAACCTTTTTTTTCAAGCTTCCCTATTTCGGTTGCAGAGAGCGAAACGCATCTCTCATTTAGTTCCATATGGAAAATCCTTCAATAAGATAAATAATAAACAACAACGCCGCTATACAGCACCTCAAATATGTATGTGTATTTGCTCAAATGGAGTCTCTAAATAATCGAAACGCTCAAAACACTTAATCAATGAAATTTTCAATGCATATATATTTAATGCATATATATATATATATATATATATATATATATATATATAATTTATACGATGTTGAATAAGCTTATAAGAAAATAAAGGACGGTACTTTTTACTCATAGAAAGGAATCAAAACAACGATCATTCAAAAAAAAAATTTTTTTTTCATGTAAATTGAATTTTGAATGTGAAATTGATCTACGGCTCAATACCTAGGGGAATTTTTCAAAAGCAAATTAAAACAACGCTATTGGTGGAATTACTACAAATAAAACACTGAAAAAAAAAATCTCCAAAACTGAGAAAAATAGCAGCAAATTTTCAGCTATATAAATAAACTTATTCAAAAATATTACACAAATCAATCTGCAATAAACTGTGAAAAATAAATGAGTTTAAAATACATTCAAACGCTGATAAGCTTCTTCATATAATTTTCAGCAATCGGCCTATCGTTGAAATCACAACAACAATGAAATATGATCAATTTTCAGCATTATTCAATACAGTTGGAGGAAATTAAAATGAAAGAATCAAATCACAGTGAAATTCATCGATAAATCACATGATGGAAATAACGCAAACAAATTACGATTAATATCATTTAACGTATCTCATCTTTGCAACGACACAGATTATCGAACAATCAAAAAAAACAAAACATCGAATAACACAGAATGGAATGTTTTATTCATCGACACTTATTAATGAGTCCAATATAATTTAGTCCAATAAAAAATCACTCTCAGAATTAAAATAAATTAAGTATTTCATATTCATGGCGTTAATAATAATGCCATTTTTGGCTATGACTTATAACATCTATCCACTGAATCCTCTTTTTCAATGGAATATTTTTCCACTGAAATTTCCTCATATAAAACTTTAATACTATTAGTGATAAGAACAAAATCGCAATTACAATCCCAATCAGAATCTCCTCATCAGAACGCATTTCCCTAGAGAATATGAGCAAAGAACAGCTGTCGATATCATTTATAAGATCATGTAGAGAGAGGAAATCATTGATTAACAATTAACATACACCCAATGCGTTGGCAAGATTTGTTATATCGACGATAAGCGGTACAACATCGAATGAAGGCGAGAATTCAATAGTCAACACAAGATCGAGTCTTGTAAATAGTTGTAAAACATTTGCCGCTCTCCTTTTATATTGCAGTAATTTCTTTCGTTCTTTAGCCGCAAATAATCTCTGAAAATATTTTTAACTATTATAAATTCCACACAAATCAAACAACAATAACAACCATAATAAGTGATTTACTCCCGTTAAGGATATATTCGGGACCAAGCTAAAATGCAGTAATCCAAAACGATTCCTTCTCAGTGTTCGATAGTCCCTTCCCTATATAGCTTATCGCCTAATAGAATGTTCTGTTTTCTCACGACAAAATCGAAACATATTACAACTCTGTGGGTGAGATATCCTTTTCAGCAATAATTTCTTCAATACTTTTGCTTACGAATTTATACTCTTATCCGGTAGCCTCTCAATCGTTGTAACGATGATTACGTAATTTTGAAGAAGCTTCTTTCCGATAGCATTCACCATTGATGAACATCATGAATGAACCTTCTCACAAGCATCACTATTAATAAACCAATACATCGTTGATAAAATACTTCCTCGACATATTTGGCCATTTTTCAGTCATGCCAATATGAAACCGGCCATTTACTGACAAATAAAGCGGCCATTTATCGCATTTTAGGTCGTCAACGGTCTTTGCATTTGTATCAATAACTAAATTGTGGCACAAACAACAATCGCAAAGAAAAGTTTCTACAGTGACCGCGGCAACTACTACTCCAACAGCGATCATACAACAATTGTGTTGCTGATCAACTGCGTTGATAAATAGATCAATCGATGAGATTCTTCACTAACCTTACACTCTTTGAATGAAAATCCAAGCAGACGTTCGAGGGCATCATTCTCAACGGTACAGAAAAGATCACGTGCCGTATGATCGCTGACTAGTACGTTCACCATCCACTCATTGCTTGATACTTGCAGCGAACCGACCACTTCACAGTTGATTGGCTATAATTTGCATATTGGGAAATATCACTTGATCACTTGATCGACCGGACTATCGAACGTCGATGACGCTGCCGATCACAATGCGCTTCCATTAGGGTACTGAGACCCGTGGTTTTGCACTGTTGTAGCCAATAAGTGACGCCACCCCGCTGGCCAGGCGAGCAGGTCTATATTGGGAAATATACTACTGCACAATCGTCGAATTCCTTAGCACACGCACAAATTTCAACCTACGATCAATAGCCGAAGGGGTTCATCGATACAGGCGAAAATACCGATACAATTCAAGAGTTTTCCATCAAAAATGATCTATTTCAGCTTCTGATAAGCTCTCTAGAACCCAGTTAATATCATTCAACTCCATAGTTGCGCACTGATAACGCGAAGATATTTACTAGAAGCACCAAATTCAATCGGCTAAGCAATCCTCAACTAATGTAATCCCCCATTCTGAGCCAATATTTGCCATCTATTCAACTATAAAATATAACAAATTTCATAGTATAGGGAAGAATATAGCAAAAGAGCAGTTAGCGCGTCTTAAAGGTAGAAATAAACAAGAAACGACGTCAAATCAAATCGATATTACAAGAGTAACCAATCCAACAGCACTGCTCCATGCGTATTCCCAAAAATGGGAATGTAAACCATCGTTGAAATCTCTCCATAAATGAAAAAAAAAACAATTATTACCTCTGATCAAATAAACACAAAAGACCACCTGGATCCTTTTTCGTTGTGCAATCATCCAGAATCCACGAGAACGATGAACATCAGCAAGTGTTGTGATTCGCAGCCGATGGAAACGTCGAATTACATCACAATCTCTTGATGATCTTTTAGCATTGGTTGTTGGCACATCAAACACTGTGAAAGGCCGGCTCGAGGCCACCATATGACTCGTCGATGAGGAAGAACCGATATTCTTTCCGTCGTTTTCCTTAATAAGCCATTTTAATAAAAATTGCTCAAATAGTAGGGCTTTCGTGGGAGGTGGGGGACGGGGTTCTCCTATTTGCTCCGGTTCCCAGTTTAAGTGCGCTCATCGAAGGAGAAAATCTTTTTACGACCAAAGAGACCCTTAGACCTTAGATCCAAACAAAAATAAAGTATACCCAAAACTGAACTATCAATTCTCCCAACACCCCTCCCCCCCCCCCCCCCCCCCCCCCCCCC
>JAARMF010005233.1:0-12331 GCA_022844705.1 Toxascaris leonina
AAAAAAAAAAAAAAAAAATTATCGTCAAATACGAAACTGTTGAAGGGCGAACTCAAGCTGCATAGGGATGTTGTAAATTGCTTTTATTACAAGGCTTTGACCATTTGCGTAAAGAAACAAGCACATATATATTTAGAGGCTGAGAAACGCTTTCTTGCAACATTCAGTGCAATGCTTCAGTTAGTTTAAATGCATGCACACATCAACTGTGTTGTTTCACCTCATCTACCCTTTTAACTTCGATATAAACATTCAACTGGACGATAAACGCATAGCGTAAACCGATTCAGCAAACGTTTAGGGATGGCACTAGAATTTTCATGGATATTCCTATTCTCATAATCCAAAGTCTTCAAACGCTTTTCGTATCACGATATCCAAAAAAATACCACACTGCAGCTCCTTATAGCACAGCTAGAAAATATCGCCCATGGGAAAATCTTAAGTGTTAAGTGAAAAAGCTTGAGCTGATCTTGAGTATATCATGAGCAGTGCAGAGTTAACAGAGGAAATCCCACAGCTCAGATAGCATTCGATGTCGAAGCAATCGAATCTTGCAGGTCTAAGCAAGTATATCAACGATATCTTTTCCTGTTTTACTATCAATGGAGATCAGCCCTGATGAAACATGAAGTGAGAATGCGAAGAATTCGATGTTGTTGATGGGAGTTGTATGTTAGTGCCCTCTTTGAATGAATATCTAAGATCGGTTTAATCGAGCAAAATCTATACGCTATCGAAAAATTTTTGTGAGAAATGATGTGGTCGATGATGGTACGTGAAAAAATGCATTGAAAGCACTTTAATGCCCCAATTTGTTCGTGACGAGGAATGAAACGTCAAAAACTTTTCCATAAATTTCAGTCACTAGCAGAAACTTTGAAATGATTACTTATCGAAGAATTATTGAATATTGGAATAACCTCTGTGTTTCCATGAGTTCCCAAGTAAGTTAAAGGATTCCATTCTCTGAAACGAATATCACAGGTAATTTGAAATCACTGAATGCTTCCGGCGACAACAGCCGTTTCAAATCGTAGTGCTCGATGCCGTCCTCGGAAACACTATCAGCAGTTTTAAAATTGCGCCACAAAAACTTTGCGCTCTTCGTGCAAATGCTACATATTGCTGCTAGAGCCAAGCCATAAACCGTTTAAACTCTCAGATTTTTCGTCTTTTTTGGTTGAACCTTGCCGACTGCTCTAGAACTCTCGCTTTCTTCAGCCTCTTTCTAAAATTTAGTCAACAGTTACAGAAATTCAGAGTCAAAAGCTGAAGAGAATAACATTTCAAGCAATATTTTAATCGAACTGTAGCCGACAGTAATTTTCGTTGATTGCATTGCGCCGATTTTGACACGCTCAGTGGTGTTCTAACCAAGAGTGTTTCTCGGCTGTATCAACTGCGCTGCTTATGTTTTCCAATAATAAAGTGTTTGTGTTGTCGCACTAAGCTTTCACGTCCAAATAGGCGTTTGAAAACTGAGCTCCTTTAGAAGTTTCTATGAAGAATTAAAGCAATTGAGTAACTAGCCCAAGCTTTCCTTGAGGCACTCACAAATATTGTGCTTATGCGAATCTTGCTTAATTTTTTCTGGATAACGTTTGTTAAGGGGCAGTTATGAATCCTGCAGGCAACAAATTCTGCGCGCTCCCAACTCTACCGAGGAAAAAATTATTCCCGAGCATTCAAAGAACAATTATCAGTTGCCTGGAACAGGAATATAGACGCTGAAATTGAAACAAAACGCATACACGTTTCTGGCTTTTTTTATTCCTCATAAAACCCATTGTAATAAGGATGACGAAGGTTTTAGCGATGAGAAGAAAAATTTGACAGTTCTATCGGCATTTGTTTGTTCATATTTGGAAGGTGCATCATAGCTTGAACATGCCTGTGCTTACAACTGTTTGTTAATATCCTTTTATCTGTACTGCAGTCCAACTATCCTCCCCTGTTTGCCTTCATATGGCCATGTTGCGTTTTGCTGGTCACAGAGACTGCGTTGTTCCCTTTCCAATCCATAAGTTATTCCTCTTTCGCAATATAACTGTTTCATCATGTTCCAGTAGGTGCGTGGACGAAGTGTGCTGGAAATTTTGATCCTTTTCAGAGTCAGTTGGATTTTCCTTCTACATGTAGAATGTCACGTTGTAGCTTGTTCGTCATAAACTTGACCTTTTTATGGAAGATTTTGCAAGTGGCAGGCTCATGCAAAGTTCGAAAGCATCATATCATCCGTTTGGTACACGCATGCATTTTGAGAGGCTATCGTGCCAGCATTTTGATACGTTTCTTTGTTTCTTTTTATGGACATTCGCAAATTTATACTTTTCCGTGGGTTGTTGGAAGTCATCTCCATGCAATCGCAAATTTGTCCGTTTGTTTATTTCGTAATTTTGACTCATATTTCACCGAATTTCGGAGCCACGAATCCGAGTAGAAATAATTTGCGTTTTACGATGACGTTCAACGCATTTTATTGCATTGTGAGGTGTCAAAAATTGAAGCACGTCTTCCGTTCCGTTCAATGAGATGGGAATGTGAATGGAGAGGGGAGTTAGGAGAGGTTTCGATGGAACAATATATGTGCAGATGATGTGCGAGTCGTTGCGTCATTCAAAATACGCATGCAAAATTGCGCATCTTCTCTCCAATCATTAAACTGCTAATTCTGCTGAGCATAACTGCCAATGTGCACTTCACCTTAGTTCCTCTAGTGTGCATACTCGTCTGTTCTATAAAATCCTGCTTTCAAATCGTACTGGCAGGCTAATATGGCAATAGCCGTTGGATATTTCAGTTGAGAATGCTGCACACCTGTTCGAAATAATTAGTGGCCATACAAGTATATTCTTGCTTATACTACACTTCAAATGAACTGCGATGGATCTTACTATATAGTGAACTGTGTTTACTTAGTGAGTCTGCGCTTCCAGAAACGTTCAATATATTCGTACCTGGCTAGCGCTGTCTTCTATTGATATTCCTTTGTGATGCGCTTTTACCTATAGAAAGGAAAAAACTATTTTTCTTAGGCTCAATTTTGCGAAAAAATCATTCAGCTATAATTGTACCTTCAACCCGATGAGAGTTTATCGTAATATTCAAACTGCTCATCAGTTTCGCTGCTTCCTTTCCCCCACCCCTTTCGTTTACCCTTTACCTATCGCATTGCCGAAATTTTCTGAAAAGGAATTATCAAGTTCGCTTTGGCTTTTCCTTTTTTATTGATATCCTCGTTTTGAATGTATATGCGACAAACATTCGACTAATATAGAGCGGATGTGAATGAGACAATTCGGTATGAGACCAATGAACTCTTTTAGAGAATGAATTTAACGTGAACAATGAAATTTAAAACAACGAGGCTTGTTTATTACATCGAGCAAAGAGTTAATTAATTTCCAAATGATGCGTACACTTAGTTTGTGAAATGTTTTCACGTTTAACAAATCCCTCGAGAGATTTCCCACATATTGATGCATAGAACTTTTGTTGCTCTTTATTCATTCTCATGCATAAACCAAATATCCCTCTATGAGATGCGATTTTCTCTACAAAACCTCTAAACCTAAAATGAGAGAATATTCAAAAGAACACAAATATTTATCGGAAGCAAATAAAGACTTTTTGACGAGCGAAATTTCTTTCTATTTTACAATGGAAATAAATGTTCGAAATTTGGTGCAGTCTGTTCTGTCATGGAAATAGACTGTTTCTTTTAACCTTAATGCAAACAGTTGGTAGAAATTTTTTTGTTGGGATTGTTATAATTCTGTTAAAGTGTAACCAAATCATTCACAAGCTGAAGCAAGCCAAAAGCGAATAGTGATGTTCCAAATGTACTTTAAAACACTTTCGAGAGAAGCACAGCAAATACGCTCCACAATGAGCCTGGTTGAAAAACAAACGAATGATTCTAGACATCCTCTCACATCTTTCCTCAAATCTGTTAGCGATTAATGAGGCTCTACTAGGTCAAGTACCATCGTCGCCCCATAACTTGGACATTTCAAGGCAATTCTGAAGTATCCACCCCTACATTACAACGACTATGAGCACCTCCGAAAGACTACACCAGAAATCACTGATGGAAGAAATCTTCCTTGAAACAGCTATCACCCAGGATTCGATTCCTCGTTCAGGAACGTTGCTTGAAAAAAATGCCGCTCTTCACATTTTCGCTGACAAGGCTAGCTTTGTATTTAAATCGTGTTAGAAATCATTCAGAAACACTTCGCGGAAGCGAAAAAGCTATCTACACCTCAGGTGAATTTATTCACCTACTTTTCTTTCAGACAGGTTCTGCATGTGTTTGATCGAGATGCTGAGGCGGCAAATAACCAAACAGATGAACAGGTGGATCGTTCGCAAAATCTGTGTGTAAGCGAGGCGGAAAAAAAAATTGGGGAGTAGGCTGAAGCACATAGACGCTCACCTGAAATTATCGATGGTCAGTGAGTGGACCGCTTCGAGGGAAATCACCAGCAAAAAGAAGTAGAGTGGAGAGCGTATCATTGCCGCATTCCACTGTGATGACTGCTGCAACTACTCAACGCCTCTTGTTGAGAAGCCTTTCTATTTAAGCATTCGCCATGCGCATTGTACGCAAATATGCTATCAAGACAACCCACATACAATTGCCACTTGCAAACTCCGCCTTGAAAAATTAGCCAACATTACAGCATTATGTATTGAGCAATCTACATCATATATGAGACATCCAGCGATGAACCAATCAACATCACGAAATTCCTCCTTCGCTCTGAACGCAAAATTGTCATATTCATCTATGTGACCATATGCCAAAGATCATTCAAAAGCTGCCAGTAAAATATGGAGCCAGATGTTCACTTTTTAAGAGCATAATGTATAGCTAGAGGCATTCATTTGCACCACCGATTTCTCAGTGATTTCGGCTTATCAGCGCAATTTTGATTGGTCACGACCTTATTCACAGAACTTTCAACTAGCTTCAAATACGTGCCTTACGGTATGATTTTTGAAGGTAGACCAATTGCAGCAGTTTTATACATTTTTATTGTTGGTTATGTGAGGGCGGAACATGCACCTATCACATGTGGACAACATCTTGCAGTTAGTCTCCAAGGAATCTCCAAAGATAGGGTGTTGCATTTCATTGGGAACGTTAGAGTGATAAATGGAACCACGCATGAAGCACAAGATTTGAATCAGTCTGTGAGCCTCCATGTAGGATGTCGAATTTCGGACGGAGCATCATATATGAATGCAAACAAAACAGTGTGTTGTAACTTTTGAGGGAGGTTGGCAAACTTCGTCGACTGAAACACAGTATAGGAGTGTTTAAAATGCTGTAGGCGAGAGAGATCTCCAAAAGGACCGATGAGATGAGATGTAGAATTGTAGTTATTGCTTCAGTACAGTGCATCGTAGTGGTCATCTCTTCGATTAGCTCCAAAAAGCTGGCGAGAAGCCAAAAAAAGCGGAACGCTTCCTGCAGTTAATCCGATAACGCGAACTGACCACGAGTATATCTATAAATCACCAGCTAAAAAAAAATCTTTCGCTCGCAGTGTATCGTATGCGAAATCGGCGAAAATAAGACCTTAAGCTCTCGTAAACTTAAAGTGTGATTAGTCGTAGCGGATGTGAGTTTGAGATGTTGCGATAATAAAAGCACGCTGTCGAGTACCGAAGCAAGACTTCACAATGCATTTTATATGCCTGGATTCATATACATTTCATGGAACGGTTTGTCATCGAATAAAAACTTGTTCAATTATAGAAAACAAATTATATACAATGCCTGTCTTTTTTCTTGTCGGAGACATCATATCATCAATCAGCTTTTAAGCGTAGCCGAACAGCGAGTTTGTTGAGCAAGCTTGCAGAATTGCTTATCATATTTGAGCTAATTTCCGTAATGTTTGTATAAGTAACTTGGATTTGTTTGCTGACTGCAGTGATCGCCAACGAGATATTCTATCGATGATTGCCAAAAGTTGATTAATGAAGCAGCATTTTCGAATGTGCCAAGCCGATGGACATAAGTTGTTATTTGTCGTTTAGAAATGAACTTTTCTTATTTCGAGAATGAGCAGCTCTCGAAATTTTTGTTCATTGTTCCCACTTCGCATAGATTATATTCTTCCGGTGCTATCAAATGCAGTGTTGCTATCATCATCATGCTTCTTGGACTAATGAATGAATCCATCAGAGGACATGAACGTGGATTTCCACTGCCTTATCAGGATTATAGGACAATCAGCCTTCATCAGGGCTTCATATTATTGCTTTNTTGCCTTATCAGGTTTATAGGACAATCAGCCAACTCATCAGGGCTTCATATTATTGCTTTGAAACAACAGAAGAGGTAAGCACACACATAATGCGCATATATACGACCGGATGCATTCAGGCGCTTGGACATTAACACAACCATGCATATATGTGTGCACATCGCGTAATCGTTTACACCTTTTGAGAGTGACAATTCGAGAGTAAACACACTCTCGTTTATTGGCTGCCAGTCCTCACTGAGAGGCATTTTTGATAAGGGATCAAGGATTGGCAGCAATTCAACGGCCATTTGAATCCAATTCAGGAAGTGCCTAATTACTTATTAAAGATTGAACAGAGTCATATGTAGTGCTGCGCTTTCCATGCATGACGGCTTTAATTATTGCACATTAAACGAAGAAATGCCACCAGCAGAATGCGATGTGGTTGGATGCAAACAAAGTTTCGTATTTAAGGTGTTTCTCATAAAGCCTAATATAAAACTTTTTAATGTAAATGCAGATGAGTGAAATGAGTATATTCGTTGAGAATATCGAAACGAAATCATATAGAAAATTTATTGAGATGCATTCGACGCTCCGTTTGCAAACACATTACAGGATGAGAATGATTATATGGCATCAAGTGTTGCTTAGATTTGCATACATCACTTAGTTATGTTAAATGGAGAGCTCTAATCTTTAGAAGAAAGCCACATACTGCATAGCAACTAATTTTGCGAAAACAAAAGAAGGCAGGTGCGTCGAAGGGATCGTGGATCGCTAATGAGTGCTGATAGCGTAGCAAGCTTCATAAAGCAGCAAAACCATTTTGATCACAACAGTATCGCTGAAAGGAGACCTGGGCGCTCTTCGTCAAGAGTCCACAACTCTGCATATGGCTACTAATGGGTGGACAAGCGGAGTTATCCTTCGCACGCTGCTATCTTACTGCCTCATCCTAGCAGAATTTTTCGCACAAAAGAGCGACTTTGAGAAGGAGAAAAAAGCAGCAGGATGCTGATTGACTTTATGTGCTTCAGACAAATGCGATGGACCGAACTGTTGATTAGTTCAGCAAAGATGCGGCTTTCTTGTATGCCGATCATCCAAATTGTTCCACGAGGAACATTCTGCGCTCCCCAGAGCGCAATTTCAGACCATCTTCACTGGCACAAAATTTGCTTTTTAACAACTTTGCTCACTGTAACAATCAGCTTCATCAGCACTAAGAAGAACAAGAGAACGACCGTGCCAGGATGCCTAGCGTCGTATCTGCTATCGCATTCCACTTCCTTCTGCAGTTAGACTCTTGAATTACCAACAACTGATGAATACTTCACATCACAGTTAAATCAATCGCTTACATAAAACGTTCGTATTTTCTCAGCCCAAATGATGTGAATGAAAATGTAATCGACGTAAAGTGCAGCCTGATGTTTTCATGTTTAGGCGCACATGATATACTTCAACATAGTTAGATACACGGGAGGAAGTAATCCCATGATACATATTGTGGACATAAAATTTTATAGCTGCAGTTTCAGCGGACGGCGATTTGAAACTATCGCTATATATAAATTCATAACAAGCATATTATGAATTCATATATACATGCAGATATATATATATATATATTTATTTATTTATTTATTTTTATTTTTGTTTTTATTTTTATTTTCATTTATTTGTTTATTTATTTATTTATTTATTTATTTGTTTATATATATATATATATATATATATATATTGAACAAGAGAGAGGGAGGAAGGGAGAGAGGGCAGAGAAAGTGGAAGAAGATGAAAGACAGCTGCAAAACTAAATTTGTGAAAACTCATAACAGTGAAAGAATGCCTCTACTTTTCGTATGCGTGTCCTGTTATGCAAATCTCATTTTGAGTGACGATGCCTCTCTTGCACAGGAAAAGCACTATGCATATTTTGTGGCACATTATGTTCCATACAACCTAAGAGAACAAAAGTATCAACGTCAGGACGTCATTCTGCCACTGAGCTCCATTTGTGAAGTTCATTTTTATTGTCTTCATGTCATGGGGAATATGAACAAATGGATGAGACATCACCTCAATGCCAAAAATGTTCGACTTATATGGTGGTCAGTTTCTCTATTGCATTTACAGAAGTCTGCAACAGTGTATACGAAGCAGCCGCAAGCACTACGGTGGTTCTGTCCTGGATGATCCGAATTGTGACGCTTTAAGGAGGGCTTTGATGGAATAAAAAAGCGCCTTGAAGCATCGTTTCCTTGTTGACAACGGCATACATCAAAAGTGACATGATTCATCATGCCCTCATTATGAATGATCGGTAATCAATGACGTGATAGTGCCATATGCCAAGACTTTGAAGCCGACATATTCCCACACCTTCTTCAATATTTTGTTCTTTCAGCTTTGCGTGAAACTTGCTAAACAATCTAGTTTGTGGCAATTTTGTGGCAGATGTAATAAACTGCAGATTAGCTTCCGATGCCATCATAATCTGAGACCTGGAATAAAAGAAAAGTCGTGATCTTTTTGAGGATGACGATAATCCGAAGTGCAGAATTACTGTATTATTTAAAACTTCAGTGCAAAATATTTTAAAGGACCACAGTGTGCAAAAAGATGCGGCTGTGATATTTTCTCAAGTGAAACTGTTTGTTCATTTGCTGCCACCCTTATTCGCCTCGACAAATGATCGGTCTATGGGCGGAGAATGAAGATTATCAGCAAGCATTGCCCGAAGCCAGAGTTTACTCACAAACAGTAAATAACAAAAATTCTGAGAATGCTCCTTGATTCCAAGAAGTTTCGTGTAGTTTAGAGTAGTTTGAAATTGCGCAGACTGGATAATTCAATTAAAGATAGCCAAATGAACACTTCAAAAATTGCTTCCAATGATATCCATTGCAGCTTCCGATCGCCGTAAGGGTGTTGTCCATTGCGCTGATTGAACAAGCTCAAAAGGAAGCAAAGTTAATTGGTGCGAATACAAATCTGTGCGTTTATGGATGAAACTGCTAATTAGCGAAATTCATTGAGTATATGGAAACATTAGCGAGGGCAAACTCAATGAATGTTTTCCCATGAAAAAATGTGTATTTAATCACCTCAAACAAAGGCTGAATAGAACGGAATCTTTTTTTTGCAGAAAAGATCGTGGGAATAAGATTTCATCCAATTTTGCCGTTTATGAAGGAAGATCGGAAGTATGAAAAATGGGGCGCTTCTTGGAGGTAGTAAGGAAAATGGGAGAGGGGGGGGGGGGGNGGCAGTGAAGGAACTCATTAAACTCTAGTCTTTGGCTCATCCTTTCGACCATGAAATCATTTCTCTTCTTTTTCCTGCAAGAGTAACGAATGTTGTGTGTTTATACAACTGATGAATTTCCATTTCATTGCGCAGCAAGATGTCGATGAGCTCACGCATCTAAAGGTTTGCTAAGCAGTTTGCAACCTTATGCCCTGGTGCACTGTATAAATTTAGGAACATGCGAATGTTTTCTCGCGGTCATCTCCTTAGGGCACTCTTTTTGTTATTGCCGATTTCATTTGAAAGCCAATTAAATAATCAGGTAAGTCGTTAATCTCGCGGGGCCTCATTACATTGTTCCATAACAAATTTGTGAGATTCTGCAAAATACATAGTTGTCACCATGCTTATATTTTAGTTCACATCGTGCACTTTCACTTGGAAGATGCGCTACCTACTGCTATGAAAGATCTTCTACGGAAGACCATCTATGAATCTTCTATCTGTCTAGGAAATTGAATGGTCTTCTGTCCACAACTATTTTATGAACGTTCATCATTTTAACGACTTATTGGCGTTCCAAAGTTTGCGGATAGGTATTGTCTCGCGATCGACCTTTTGCAAATCACATTAGACAATTCGCTCATCAAATAGACCGTAGTTGAGGTCGATTTTGCAGAAATATCTAAAACTGAGAGTTCAGGCAGTGCTTTTATATATATGAGGCAACCGACCGTTCGATTATAGAGGAGAGGAATGCAAAAATGCTTTGCTTGAAAAACGAACTCGTGAAGTTCTTTTTGACAAGTTGGTTGAGCGATTTTGGACGTGCAATGCCGAAAATTGAAATCTTCTAGAGTGATCGCATCATATGTGGGCGACGATGATGCAGTGAATGTCTAACGAATTCTGCCAGAAGCATTTCTGAGACACCCCAGTGGACACTGCATGGAACTCTTCTCATGACGTTAACACATTTTTTAGGATTTAAATGAAGTGTTGCGAAAAAAGTTCATCTCACATGTAGCGGCTTTTCTGCTTTTTCATCAAAAACGCTATCAATGAAGCATCAAAGTCACGAAGAGAAGTCTTCTCATTCTCGAAGGATATTACGAGAAGTGAGAAAGCCATCACAACTGCAATAATTATAGAAAACTCGCTGAGTGACGTATCGACAGCTTCTAGCTATAGAAAGGGAATCTCTGCACTCAGAAGCAGCAATATCTTGTTTATGTCCAAACCAATTCAACAGATGATATGTTGCATTTCAAATGACAGTATTTTTATTACAGTATAAAGTGAAATTTTCGCCAATCACATAGTCTTATGAAAGTGGAATGGACATGAAGTGACCACACCTCACCAATGAATTATACACACAATCAAAAAGATGGAATTTCAGGAACACTGTGATCTTGTTTCTTCATCAATGACCAATCCATCCTGAAACTATCACAAACATAAGCGATATCCTGTTGATACAACGCTTTATTATTCTCTTACGCAGGCACTTTCACATGCCGCTTCAAACTTTTGTTTATGTTTTGCGAGCCTCGAGAGTGACAGGAAACGGAAATGATGCATTTCATATGTTCATAAAATGGCATTGATGTATGGACGCAATGCCGGATGAAGCTGATTCATGTAGAGGTTTCAAATGAACGCGTTCACCTTTCTCCGTCAAATCACATTGGCCCTGACTGGTCTCAGAACATGAGAAGATGGAGTAACAGAAGGAACAATAAAAAAGCTCTGCATACATCCTAGGATGAAAACTGTTGTCGGGTTGATTCATTGGCATATGTAAATAATTCTAATGGCGTTTATTGCTCAAAATTTTGCGCTAATGGGTGAACTAACCCATCAATGTCCTCATGACCGANTGGGTGAACTAACCCATCAATGACCTCATGACCGAACGTTGAAACGCGATTTGGAGAAATAATTACTGCACACGGTTCATTTTGTTAGATATTTTGACTACAAGATTTCTTGGAAACATTGCCGCTAGTAATAGTAATACTTCGTTTGTCCGATCATTCAATTGCCAGCCTCTAGATGCTAAACACTGCGAAAGAGTAGAAGGCTTTAAAGTTCTGAGGTTCTTCAGACTTTATCCGTTAGCCATTTAGGCAGTTAAGCATCATCCACTTTGAACTTCATAANNNACCTCACCGCATCTGCTATGCCAACCAACAGTAAACTGTTTCACAAATCGCAACTTTTGTTAAAGATGATTTGCTTCCGAGAAGTCACAATTTTTGGGTGAGTTTTAATGACTTCGGTTGAAAATTGCGAACCGTCCAACAAGTATCTAGCGGTCGACCAACAGAGGAGGTGGGCAGTTGGCAGGCGAAAGAAAAGCAATAATTCAAACTTGGGGCCACAGATAAAAACATCGCCTCGTTGCATCTGTTCAAGCGATACTTTCTCTCCTATAATCTATCCAAAAAGTGCTCGAAGTTCTTGCCATAAAGGTCTCACTCTAGGAGGATTGACAGTTTCCTTATCAGCTGAACCTCATGAGGAATTCGAAAAATTAGTATCACTCACAATTCAGATAATATCGAATTCATCAGAAATCGCTCACTTTTTTATGAGTTCGTCGTACAATTCGTTGGGCATGATCGTGAGTGTTACGGTTTGTGGCGCTTCACTGAGGCAAGCTTTCACATTCTTGCTCTAAATGCACAAAAACTTAACTCTGAATTTAGGAAATATCAAAAAATGATGGAAAAACCGTCCATTAGTATATCTCGAAATCTTTTCCTAACACAGTAGAACAGATTTTCTCCATGAAGAATTTTCATCAC
>JAARMF010005234.1:0-12330 GCA_022844705.1 Toxascaris leonina
TAACAGCAAACAAAGTATTAGAAAAGGGCCTTTAAAAGGTTTGAAAGATCTCGACAAGCTTTTCGAGATACTAACTTTGAAAGTTGACTCCTCCTCACCAATTAGGAATTCTCCTTCCGATGGTGGTTGCCATCACATAAAACGAAAAAGGAAGAAGCAGTTTCTCATATCACTTTTTATGCCTGGTAATGTCTTTAAATTACACTCAACGCAGCACTAAAAACGTCTCAAAGCAACGAAATTTGAATCCCGATATTTGCCCTTCACAACTGAAAAGTTCCTCAACGAGCTAGAGATCGAACAAGCTGGCGTAAAGANNNGTACTAACGTGACCATATACTACAGTGTGTGCCTATAAGTGTATTGCCTAAGGCGCTCTTGGATCATTGTGATGAATGTAAACTTTGTTTATTCAGCTAATTAATAAAAAAACAGCTACATAAGACTGGATAGGAGTTGAATATTCGAAAAATGACAGAAAATCTAATCTTTCCCAAAGAATTAAAGAATAAAAAGCAAAGCATACATCCTTCATCCAGGACTCTTCAAGCAGAGGTCGCTGCTTATGAACGCAAACCAATCGTCTCATCTGCTCGAATGATGGATCTGAATCGACCATCCCTTCGAATGGTTGCACAGCGGGTCGTGCTTTCACTGACTGCAAAATCCCATTATCAGTAATATCACTTCTGACTGCAATTTGAGTTTTAATATCCGATTGTTTTGCCTGCCATAATCAGGCTATCACGCAAAGGAAAGACGGAGAATGGAGGCAAGTGAAAGTTCTACGAACGTCACAGCCAGAGCGCAATCGTTCGATATAGTTTTGTGCATAAGCCTCACCGAGTGTGAAAAAGCCTTCGACATCGTCAATAACAATTCAGCAATTGAGTTTCTCGCAATATGAGGAGTCAACATGAATTGAAATATGCAACAGATATCATGCTATTCCACAATCTAGTGATCGCACTGATGGGCGAAAATGGAAGGCAAAAGGAAATAACTCCACCCAAGCTTTTCACTATATGCCTAGAAATGATAGTGCAGAAGTTAGACTGTGTTGACCAGATGAAAATCAGTTGGAAGCAGCTTAACCATCTGGGTTTATCAACAGATATTATATTCTTTGTGAAAACGTGCCCGGAATCGATGAACGATATCGCAACCGAAATATAAAAAAATGTCACAATTGGTTGACGTAGATTCCGCACAAGGCAACATGTCGATGTCAAGAAGGCCATATGAAAACAGTGAAATCAACACAAAGGTGGGTAATGGTGTTTTCGTAACGCCAAAGGCATTCTGGCAAATAAACGCTTTTGGATTACCCACACCAGAATGTCCAACTCGACTACCATTTTATAGTAGTGAAATAAATGTGTCCTAACAATCGCTGAAAAGAATGTTCTGAAATCATACAGTCAGAAGGAGAAGCACAGTAGGAATCTCGATCGCCGTCACAAGCCATATCCATAAAACACTTTAAAAAGCGCGGCTGAGGATGTCGTAGGAAAGATTGAGGAAATAAGTCACACTACACTCGTTATGTAATTTGCGTCAACGATAAGAAGTTAATGAAAAAAGCTCAAGTAGTATCCAAGATACCCAAAGCTTATCATTCATCAAGAGCAATCAACGTATTCAAGATCCTTCTTTCAACCATCAGGAGACACTATCTATGAGACTGCTTATGGTAATCCCATCCCACTGTGAATCCTCAATTCCTGCCAGAATCACCCACAGCAATATAAATGTATTTGAACTCAACCCATTAATGCCAAATTACCCGAATCATCTATGAAAACCTATCACCATGACTACAATTGGAAAGAGTGAAAAAATGAGAAAGAAGCCTGCACAGAACTAACAGCAAAATAGCGCACAGAGAGGGGAAATAGATAAGCAGAGAAGAAATACACAAATTAGGGAAGAATTTAGTAATACGAGTCAAAATGTGACGATTACGCCGGTATGCAAACCTGACTCAACAGTTCTTTAAGCGCGGTCATACAAAAAATCGAAGATTCATGCAGACCGGAAAAACGCAAAAATATTTAGGAGGAATGAGGACACCACCCACGCATCATTCGATCTGAATTTCATCTCCTATGTACTGTGTATTTAAAAAAACTTTCCTTTCAAGAAAGGTGATTACAAAAAGCGCATCACAGGACGTCATGCAATAAAAGGTTCAAAGGAAGAAAGATGGCAAAACTAACGATAGAATCATCGATGTGCCTCGAGCCTTCTGAAACCCCCGATGAGGCATTTCTTCGCATGCCGTGTTCCGATCGTGCGCTCACATAACGAGCGCCCACTCCACAGCCACTTCCACTTCCGCTAGCACTGCTTCCTATACCGCTGTCGCTTTCAGAAACGCGCATTAACTGAGTGTTTTCCTGCAACACGATCAAATCTTTTAATGATGAACATAATTAATAACACTGCAAGGCAGCAAATAATGTTCGCTCCCTGCACAGTAACTACATGTATGGCTATTATTCAGCACTCAACCTCTACATCGCCTATCGTTAAGAACAGCATCTGTAATACCCTTAAGGTTCACGTAGGTGAAAACGTATTTGCAAAGCGACGCCATATCATAAAAGATAAATACAAAAAGAGGTATTTGGCGAAGTTTTGAACCACGATGCTATATTCCACAAGCGAACATCTTCGCACTTGATTATTCACTACCGCCAACGTTTGAGAAATAAAAGCATTCTACAAAAAACCTGAATGCGCCGAAGAATCTCCCAGACGACGAGTGAAAATGAGTAAATATCGGCCATTTTGAAATGGTAGAAGTTTCTGACGTTGAGACTTTTGTCAAGTACTTCAGGTGCCATATAACGCTTAGTGCCCACTTGAATGTTGATATTAGTTCGTGTTTTGAGCATATCTTCGCTGAAAATGGTTTATTGAAGAAATATATAATGGATGGGAAAAATAAAAGAACGTAGTGCCAAGAAATCCAAGAGTACAACTCAACAAGAGAAGATGAATCAATTATGAAAGACAAATGCCAAATCATCCTCCTTGCGATCACCTTCAACAAACCGATTCGACGCGCCCATCATAGCTATTGTAAAGTTCGCTGTGGAATGAGATTGCGAGAAATACGAGTATGTAATTATATTGTTGCTAAAAAAATTATCCTATAGGGTATGTTACCTATCATCGAATTTGCATATTCCTTTTCGTAAGGCACAGTAGATGAACGCCCATTTTATGATATATGCCAAAAGAGCTCCTCAACAGCACATAAATCGATAGCTTCATATACCAATAATTAAAAACTATGATAAATGGGGAACGGTTCTGAAGCAGTCAGTGCTCTATTATGATCTTTTCTACAAGCAATAGTCTCTTCGAGTGGCGAAAAATTGATTTGAATGCATGAATAAAAACGCTTTTTCTTCTTCTTCTTTTTTTTTCAACTTTTGGATGGCAATCTTCAATCGAATGAGGCCTATCGGGCTCACTTTTCTTCTCTGTTCACTCTTGCTCTCACCTCTTCAAAAACGGAGAAAACGTGAAGGCAGCTTATGAAGACTGAAATCAGAGACTATGCCTTGGACTGAGGATAACAGAAATAAGATGGAACACATTTCGCAGACAGAAACGCAAAGACAAGTTGATGCCTCTTCAAAGCAACCGTCTATTGGGGAAATCGCTGAATTATATGAAAAACGAGCACAACCTCAGTGCAAGGCCAAAATCGGCGACACAACATACTCCCTCTCGCTTTACAATGATATTCTTAGATTTGATATCTCGATGTGCAATTGCTGGTTTCTGAGGCGTTCCGGTACCACGTAATGCACTGTGTAGATGCTCAAGACCACATACCGCACTGAAACATTCAACGATGGCAATAAGAATCGACTCGTCGCCATTTTCACTCGATATCGATTTTGGGCATAAGCACTAGCGCTCATTTCTGAGCGAAAATAAATCCAAGAATCACAAAAATCTTTTTGTTTTCATTTTGGTGCTATATGAGAGTGCAGCACCCAAAGGAGATTTCGCAATTTATTACCAAATATTTCCATCTATATCCATACCGAAACCACTACGCGCTCAACATCGCGCTATGATTTACTGAATTCAGTATAGTGGTCTGCAATTTAACTATACCCCTAACCGGAAATGACCTGTAGACTATCTGAAAACCGATTTCCTGGATTTATCACCTCATGAAAATTTTAGCGTTGATTACTCCATGAATTCGGAACTACACTGATGAAAGGCTCAAAAAGGATCGCAAAGGCAACGGACGAGAATTGGCACATTGAATTAACATATCAGACCAACTTTATGATGGACAATATAACGGGTGGGTAATAAATAGCCAATCAAGAAAAGAGAATTAAATTAGCATAGAGTACAAAAGGAATCAATCAATAAAGAGACATACCTATGCGCAAGACTGAGTGCTTCACTGACTGAAAGTGTTTCACCGCGTTGTAAATATTCGTAAAGTGAACCGAATTTATGAAAATCTGTGATGAGAAGCATACGGGTAATCGAATCTTCACTTCCGATATCCGCTGCCACAAACTCTGCAAAAAATAGCCATTCAATTCATAAATATTAGACAAAAGCAATAACCTTCTTCGCGTATACCTCTGAAAATAAGTGATGCGGATGCAGTTTCGCCCTTTTTTTATCACATCACTTCCTGGAAGTTTTTATTTACTGCAAAGAAATTATGTCTCAATCAAAATAATAGCAATCATCACGCAACTCGGAAATATTTCAAAAATGGGAATAAAATCATATATTCATAATATATGTATGAGTTCAAGTGAAGAAGATCCGTGAGCTAGAACTATTTTCCATTTTAATAACAATCTAGAGACAAGAGATCGCCGCTTATTACCGACCGATCCATACACACAGCAAAAAGTCAATAAGTATGAAACCTATGCAAATGCCTCTAAAAATTATATTACTGTGACGAACACGTTCTAAACAATAAAAAACTCTCGATTCAGTGTGCCATAGGTGAATGCACAAAACTTACGTAGAATATTCTCGTGATTTAACATTTGAGTTTGATAGATTTCCTTTTCGTTCTTCCATGAATCCTCTTCGGTCGTATAGAACGTCTGCAAGATATGATTCGGTATATAATTATGACCTTTGAGTAATTAACAACCCAAACAGATATATCATTCGAATGAGGAAACAGAAGAGCATTGTGAAGGATCCATAACTGACAATGAATGCCGTGCAAAGCACATTTCTAACATAATTCACTCTTCCCGTTACGAGGTCTGAAGTCATCCTCGATTTGCAACTTTTCAGAAATTCGAGAGACAAGTGGAAACGACTCAACATTAACAGGCTTGCACTATGAATTTAGCAGATACAGACATTGAAAAAAATTCAACTGAGGTCATCCATTGACGCATTATCGAGAGGAAGTCCATAAAAATGGCGAGGAACGAGACCGCACAGAAGGATGGAGGTCTGAGAAAATCTGACCTGCGACGGATTTTCAACCCGTTCAAAATTTAAAGAAAAAAACTTGCAACGATAAGGTGCTGAATTTTATAACGAAGTCAAACCTTAACAGCAACAAAGCGATCGCCTTTATAAAGCGCTTTCTTCACCTCCCCATAGCGACCCTTGCCGATCACGGAAATTATCTCGAGATCCTGTGCCACCGTTCGTTGGTTCAAACTGGCTAATCCCGAGCCTGAGCCACTGCTGCAAATAGCATACGAAATTTTCTTCACAACAAGCTATACAGTCGACCACATTTGCAAATTTTGGAAGAGAACTTATAAGTGAAGGACAAGTTAGTGCAAAGAAAAAGCTGAGGAAACGAAGAACTGGCTACTCCAAGAAGCGTTCTATTCCTCGCCGTTAACAGGTCCCTGNCGTTAAAAGGTCCCTGTATCTGTATTCCCCTCACAGCTTTCCGAACTTACTGTGCTCTTATTAGGTAATAGATTCGGTATGTGCCGACCTCAGTAAGATGCATTGGCTAGAGAAGCTTATAAATAAAAAGGCATGATATACTTCAACATTAGGAAAATACTTGTTCTACTTTCAGAAGTGATCTTCAATGAAAATGCTCTCTGAGACAGATATAGAGTGTAGGTAAAGTTATTGAGTTCTACCTATTCAAGATAGTTGTACGGTGATCTCTTATAAAAGGTTTAACTAGATTTTAAGTGATATCTAATCATGGTGCATCACAACAATTACGCCCAAATTGAAATATTCTTCCATCACTTAACAGCACCTACCTGTCTTAACAGAGTAGGCTCTACCTGTCTAACAATAGCTACAAGCAGTTAGCTTTACAAATGAGCAAAGGTCAACGAAAGTCAAAGCTACAAGCTTCAAACTTGCCTCATATCCATAAGCATTGGTGACTTNATCAACGAAAGTCAAAGCTTATATGAGCAAAGCAAAGTGAATTATAGAATTCTGGCTCCGTTACACAGCAACTGTTGAATAGACAAGCTTCAAACTTGCCTCATATCCATAAGCATTGGTGACTTCTCGAAATCAGACTTGTCCGCCGATTGCAACGTCGATATATTCAATGCGGGTTTTAATTTCTGCGCTAAAAAAATTACATAATTGGAAGAAGGGTCAATTGGGGGGGGGGGGGGGGGGGGAATAGTGAGACCACTGAATTGAGAAACGAGCAGAAGACTATAAAATACTCTAGCAGAAGAAATTCGCAAGATAATCCACACAAATGATTTGCGAACAGAATGCNTCACACAAACGAGTTGCAAACAGGATGCTGCCTAATGGATGCTTGAATCCGCCGCCTTTCATGTCTCTCTCCCCTTCCCCTTCTGCGATGAGGAGTTTGAATGATTATAACCGTTTCTTCACCCCTAACCCGTCCCTCTTTGCAAGCATGCCTTCAGTTATCAAAGTTAATTGGTACAAGATCCTCTGAATTTTACTAGAAAATTGAGAAATAAGATAAAGATCTGCAAATTTCATTCGCTGCTATCGTCGTCGGAAATAGCCAATCGCTTCTCACAACGGAAGATTTTGTTTGGAAAACAATCTCTAAACTCAGCAACATTTTTGAATCGAACACGAAATCCTGCAATGATCGAATAAAACCTTACCGAGAGGGATGCGTTTCAACCATCCCACAAATGGATTGTGTTTCCAGCAAATCAATATCAGCACAACGATGGCAATCCATATTAGGCCAACGATTAAGATAAGTAATGCGACGAGTCGAGATGACACCTCCCGATGAACTATGAAACCTAAAATTAACAATCAATTTGCCGATTCATTTAGCTCATATAACACAAGCTAGAACAAAAACATATGTGGCAACGCTCTCGTTGCTTACGGGAGTACTTCCTCTCTACCTCATAAACCGGTCTCAATGTTAGCAGCCCTTTTTCAAGATAGAGCGGATCTCACTTCAGCTCCACACGAAATTTGTTTACGATTTCTCCCAACGTCTCACAAGTCATATCTCTTTGAAATGTTTAATCCCTCCTTAATAAATGATAGCTATATGGAATAAATGAAAGCTACTCACATAGCGAGTACGAGAAGCATGCATTACAATGAAGTACTCTAAATGCTGGTGGCGTGCTGACGAATGTAAGATGCTCCCACCAGCAGATTCACCGTCACCTATCCGAAATTACAACAAACAGCATCCATGCCTGAAGCACTCTAGCCGTGATTTTCCACTTATGTGATCAAGTAACCCGACGGCAGAACAAAAGTGGATTCACTTTGCCGAATAGTTTCATTAGCGTTAATAAATATATTCGAAGAGTGCNGTTACCGAATAGTTTCATTAGCCTTAATAACTATATTCGAAGAGTGCTGACATACCATCTGGAGATACATTGATGTATGGTGGGACGGTGAGGTTGTAGTTGCAATAGGCCCCTTCATAGCAACATGCGATGCTCTTCGGTGTTGCATGAGCAACCAAATGCGCTTTGCACTGCAAATATTTCCATTTGAGCAGTCATTCATTAGTATTCCCCAATAAATGTTTTATGACATCACTTCTGATAAATGTTGGAAATGCTTAAAAAGATGCTGAAGTTTTAAACGGCATAAAAATTTCTCAAAAAAGAATTATGCGAAGAATATGCAAATGATTTCGATAGTTGTGCACAAACTCTAAAGGTGAGGGCATGTCGATGGAGGAACATCATGTCCACTAAGATACCCGCAGCTCAGCTAAAACCGTTGTTCGATTTCGAGAAACGAGAAAAAAGTGCACAGCCATATGAATGCAACGTTGGAAGAAATTTCGCAAGCGTTGATAAAAATCATCAAAAGAGTCGATCGCATTTGGTAAATGAAAGTGGAGGTGACAATCAAAGCATGAACATCGCATAATATGTGGTTCAGAATATTATCGGATAGAAATAAACTAACCGTGAAATAAGATCCACCAGAACCGCGTGTGAGTGGTGCACAACCGAAAAGATGTGCTGTTTCTACGCGATCCTCTTCCTCGTTATAGNTTCTTCCTCATTATAGACCTGTAGAGAATGGAGAATAAAAAACACTCATTTTTACTGAACGATGAAAACAACTGATGTGAGAAACAGTTGGAAGAGATCAACGAGTGAAAAGATGTTATGAATTTGGTGAAACGATGAGTGCTTTCTGGTCATACAACTTCACAGAATCGGTTTCAAAATAACCCAGGTAAACCGACCTAATAAAGCCGACCGTGTAGAAATTCACTGTTGACCTAGTAATGTCGGGTCAAATGCTTGAAGGATTTAAACCGCTGGAATGTCACACACATAAATGACCTAGAGTTATTTGTAAACTGCCATTTGCTAAGCTCGATTCTTCAAATCTCTTCTCGTCCTCTTGGGGAAAATGTCGCAAAAACAAATATTGTGGCACCGACATGAGCAAAAAAGTCATAGGTACCTCTTCAGTGAAATGAAAGCAAGCAGCCTCGGTGTGCTTCATACAAGTATGATTGGTGAAACCTCCACAAAACTCTGGCTCGTAATTGCAATAGCACAGACTACGCTCATCCTCGTATTTTGCTGGCGCCTGCAAACAACGTTTTTATTTTTATTGTCTGTACTATATAGGTCGAGGGCTGCACAAGCACCTTAACTGCAACTCTCAAAAGTCCAACTCGCCAGTTTCAAGCGCCACGCAACAAAGGATCAAAACCAAGAAAAAAAAAACAAACATTTTTGCGCCTTCGATCGGCTTCACTCTCATTTCTTGTGAAAATCACGTCTTCCGGCCTTCCTTGCGCATTCTCCGGAATCGACAAATCTCCGTCCGCATCGTAACGTTCCGATGAATCAGCATCATATTTCCTTCCTGAAAAAATAAAAATAAAACAACTTATCTCAATAATTTTGCAGGACAAACTTCGACTTGTTGCATTTATTTCGGAATTTAGCTGCATATTACGAAATTACCCTCAATTGTGAAATAATTGAGTCGTTCTCCATTGAACTGAACAATGACTCTAATATGAATGCGCGTTTCAAGAATGCCGCCAGATATCAACAAATAAAAATGTGGTAATAGCTAATATGATGACCTTAACAGAACGATAAGAAAGATGTAAACGCTTTTAAAACGTTATCACTCAAATCTATTTGATGTTTTTCAATCAAACAGCTTTATCCACTAAGCTATCCGTTGACGCATCGTCATTAAGATGATACGTTTTACAGCAGAAAAGAGTGTATTACATTTGATAATTTCTTAATTTATGAGCGAAATAAACGCGACGATCAGATATGGTGACGCTGAGTGCGACACATCTATGATACAATCTCGAAACAGTGAACGATGTCTTTATTACGTAATAACAACTTGTCACCACTTCCCGATTTCAACTCTCGTCAACAACATGTTTACTTCTAATCGTTTCATTCATCAACGCATAGCTTCATGACTAAACGGTTAAGATGCTCGCACGTTTTGCACAACATCCGAGTTCGAATCAGTACTCGAAATCACGGTATGTTATGATGAGTGTTCTTTGCGTTAATTTATTAAATAATGGAGTTGTTTTTCTGCAGCTGACAATGAACATACCATTTTGGGTATGCAAAGTATTCCATACATCACTATGAGTTTTAACTTCTCTAAACCATAAACGGAGAGAATATAACCACCGTTTAACCAAAAAATGCCCCGTTGACCATATAGGATTGAATGAGTGTTCGTAAAAGATCGTATTACTCACCGTATTCATTCAATTGGCATTCGACCAACTCGATAAGGTAGCATGCAAAAATGCAAAGGCACAATAATTTCAGCATCATATTTAGCGTAAATCTATTCAACCAGGTCTCCTCATTTGGTAATTTAACCTGAAAAGAAAATGAATTGAGATTTTGAAATAACACAAACGCGGTAAGAAATACTCGATGGATGGATGGCGATGCAACTGCATTTATAAGAACGCTTTGCTTGAAGCAATGAACCACCGCGATTCATATGTTTGACAGAACACATTCCAACTGGCGATGTTCTTTCCCTCTCGTCAACATCCTTTATCTTTGGTTATATGCTGCTACAAGGTTGAAAGAACTCATGCTTCAAAGCATTTTACATATTGCGCGAAGATTTCAGCAGCAGTTGACTATAACTACGAGCACATAATTGTGCATTGAGTCTCACTACTCCAGAACCAGCAAAATAGACCTGAGAAAGAAGAGAATGAGACATGAAAGAGATGAACTAAACGTGCAATGGAAGGAAATATAGCAGAAATATTTCTACTGTTCGCTTGAATAGACGTAGAATGAGGTTGCTAAATGTATTTGGAAACATGGTGGTTCGGACCCGGTTAGAGATCCAAAAATTTAGTCTTATGCACCGGAAGTTCACGTTGGTGAAGTTTTCAGTCACGCTGAATATGAATAAACACTTTATTCTTCTAAGCATGGTTTCCGTAAACCAACTTCCAAGATCTAAAGTCTCGGGTTGCATCAAAAAACTTTTTAAGGGAGTTCTCCAACATTCCGAATACGAATATCAATTTGGCTGGCATCAGATCCCTTTAGGGCCTCTAAGCAACTAAATAACCAGTGCCCATCGAGCCTCAAGAGGTGGACAGTGAGCAACCGTAGAAGTAACAACACTCAAAAATCAAATTCGCATGTGTATATCCGGTTGAAAAATTATTCGGAAAAACTTTTAGTACTACAAAAGCTTGTGAACAATTTAAGTGAATCATTAAGTGCTCCTAGTTAACTGAGGAATTCACGAAGCATCAAACAACAAATGCGAATCGACAAGGAGATGGGTGGAAAACGAAATGAATGAACGCTAAACGAAGCATCCATATAGCGTAAACAACACACTAGCCACAGGTGTAGTGCCCTTATCGCCTCACCTGTACAAGTCGCCTCACCTCTTTGCTTGGTGAGATTACGGCGACATTGTGGCGCCATTTGTTCATCACATTAACGTGATTCAGGCAAAACGCGCATTTTTTGAACGGCTCTAATCGAAGAGTGAACGATGATCATTGAGCAATTCGCCAGACATTCATATCGTTCGGAGTTCAAAGATCACTATGAGCTATCCCAAATGAGCGATGCGATTATGCTCGGAGAATTTCCTTAATAGAACGCTTTGAGGAATATATTTTGCATTTTCATTCATAAAAGATTTTCGTCATAAAAATTTACAATCTCAAAGAATATAAATGAGGAAACGAATTGAATCTTAAATATTCGATAGTCAGCAGTGATGGGAAATATTTATCCAAGAAGTCGGCAATTTCGGATTTAATATTTCCAACGGAAATTCGAATAAAGCCGAAATTTGAATAATGAGGATTAGATGTGACGTATAGTTACCGAATTAACAACTTTTCGGCGCTTCAACGAATATTAATGAAGAAGTGAACGTAACGATTGGCTAATTGATTGAATGAATGAATGATTTCTGCTCACTTATTGTCATTTTGTGAGCGATTTGCTTTATTTCGATTTTGTGCTTTTTCTACACCTCTCCACCATCCCACTCGAGTGACGAGAGGAAAGACCCCCCATTATGCATCGGTGTTTTTGATTTCGCCTAAATAGGCGAAATTACTTATGTTCAACAACCGCAGTCACGAATTGAAATGACTCATTAATTTTGTTTTGAATGCATAATATTCATTTGGCGATAGTTTAAAAGGAGGCTCGGAACTACAGTTGTCGGGGGCATAGCTCAGGGGTAGAGCGCTCCGTTCGCATCGGAGAGGGCTGGGGTTCAAATCCCCATGCCTCCACAATTGTTTCGAACAATGCAACGTTTTCTGGGCGTATCAGGTGGGTGGCTTTGTCTGTTCACTTCGTTTTCAAAAATGCG
>JAARMF010005235.1:0-12325 GCA_022844705.1 Toxascaris leonina
GTTTTGTACATGGGTTATAAATTGTATCATCACTTACATGTATGTGTATATGTGTACACATATACATATACAATTATATATGTATATGTATATTATATACATGAATATATATACATACATGTGTTCATATGTTAGTGTAAAACACTGCTAGATATTGTTATATAATATCTAGCATTTACCATAAAGTAAAGAGATTACTTTATGGTGGTTTTACATGTATACATACATGTCATAATTAGTAATCTAAAAATGGAGAATTATGACATGTATGTATACATCTATGTTGATTTATAATACAAACTGTGTTTATGAATAAACACAATCTGTGTGTATCATTACAAATGTATTTGCAATGATATATACTTACGTTTATACTCATGTTTTTATAAATTACAAAAAAGAACGTATATCTATAGTTCTTTTTTGTAATTTATATTAGTTACACGTATACATATTATGTATACATGTTAATGAAATATACATAGTTAGGTATATATAATATGCACATATGTATATATAGCATATATATATACATATATATATATATATATATATATATATATAGGTATATGCATATATATAAGTATGCATATACACGTAATTAATTACGTATATATGCATTTATTACATACTTAGTAAAGTATGGAATACTACTATTGTAATATTATATAATTAAAGTAATGGTTATATATATATATATATATATATATATATATATATATATTGACTGACCAACAACTTTCACTTACAAAAACCCTATTTTACCTTTACTTATTCAATTACCGGTTGATAATAAGTATTGTTTATAAATAATTAAGAATTAGTTTATAGTATAGAACGGTTGAATGTTGATCAACAGGATTTTCTCTTAGAAAAGTTTAGTTTATTATAAAAATTTCAGATTGTAAATCTAAAGAGTTTTGCTTTTGTTGATTTGAATATTGGTTCAGGTTATTTCGGTTATGATTTTTGTTGTTCAGGCTGTTGCTTTTATTACTTTGTATGAGCGTCATTTGTTAGGAGGTAGTCAGCAGCGTATTGGCCCTAACAAGGTTGGTTTTATGGGTGTTTTACAGGCTATTTTTGATGGTATTAAACTTTTGAAGAAAGAGCAGATGACTCCTTTAAATTCTTCTGAGATTTCTTTTGTTTTGGTTCCTGGGGTTTTTTTTATTGCTATGTATTTTGAGTGGTTTGCTTTACCTTATGCTTATGATTTTATAACTTTTGAGTATTCTATTCTTTCTTTGTGCTTGATTGGGTTTTCTGTTTATACTACTTTGGTTACTGGTATGGTTAGTAAGTCTATGTACGGTATGGTGGGGGCTATCTGGGCTAGTAGTCAGAGTGTGTCTTATGAGATTGCTTTTTCTTTGTATTTGTTAGCTGTTGTTATTCATGTTAATATGTTTTATTTTTGTAGTTTCTTTAATTGGAGTCTAATTGTTATTTATTTGCCTTTTCTTTTTATATTTTTGGCAGAATTGAATCGGGCTCCGTTTGACTTTGCTGAAGGTGGGGGAAGAGTGAATTTTTTAGGGGTTATAATGTTGAGTATTCTAGGGTAGCTTTTGTTCTATTGTTTTTAGGGGAGTATGGTGCTTTATTGTTTTTTAGGGTTTTGTCGTCAGTTTTGTTCTTTGTTCTTTGGTTTTAGGTATTTGGTTATTTATGTTGTGTTTTCTGTTTTGGTTTCTATTCGTTGGGCGTATCCTCGTTTTCGTTATGACTTGATGATAAAATTTTTTTGGTTTAAATTGTTACCGGTGTCTTTGATTTTTTAGGTTATTTTGTGATTGTTTTTTTCAATGTTGTGATTGGTAATGTTTATTTTTTGGATATTTTTATGTTTGTTTATGTTTTGCAGTTCTTGTTTTATTTTAAAGAGAGTATATTGGGTGTTTTGGTAAATAAGTTTTTGGGAGTATTAGTTATGGTTTTTAGCTATTCTAATCGGTTGCCTTTAAGGTCTGTTATTTCTGTTTTTACTTTTCTGGTGTTGTTGGTGTGCTGTTTTGGTGGTTACTTTACTTATTCTTTTTGTCCCTGTGGTATGATTGAGTTTACTTTTGTTTATGCTATAGTGGCTTGATTAAGTACTTTTCTGACTTTTATTTCTGGGGAGAAATTTTCTATTTATATTACTAAGGCTGGTGATGGGTTTTCAAAAACTTTTCGGATGTTGTTGGTGGAAATTGTTAGAGAAATTTTCTCGGCCTTTGGCTTTGACTGTTCGTTTAACGGTTAATGTGATGATTGGTCATGTGATTAGTATGTGATGGACGTCGATTCCTCGCGGCCATCCTTCGCAGTCATGCATAACTGGATGCAAGATGCCTTAATTGCCACAACAAATCATCTACTTCTTGAGCGTCTTCAACAACTGCGCAAGCAGATGTGCGACCATTGTGGCTGAATTTGGCCTGAGGTTGTTGAAAAAAAGGAATGTGGCTTCCTTAGACAGCATTGCTGTTGAGGGATTTAAGTTTTACTGGACTCTGAGCTTTGACACATGTTCAGCTGTGAGACGAACACATAATTTTTTATCAATACTATGAAACGAGATCAAAAGCCACGATGAACTGAGTGGAGTTTAAATTACGTTTGGCAAGTAAAAACAACGGAATTTCAAAGGACTATTTAGGGGAGTTTAATGCAGCTTTATGCAATCTCTCAACATCGAAACAATTTGCATCACTTGCCTGAGAAACCAATCATCAATGATGAAGATCTGTCCAAAGTAGCAAAATTTACCTGCGCAGTAGTATCTTCAAAAAATCGATATTTTTTGCAAAACTAAAGAGGTCTTCAGCAATAATATGACATCGACGATAAGTTTTTGAATAAATTTCATTGCAGTGGGTCGAACTATTTGAATATGTAATCGCCTCCAACCGAATCACCAACATATTTGTGATCAATACAGAATTTGAAATGCTAAATTCGGCAACGTTTCCGATATTGAGAGATCCCACTGCAACTTACAAGAAAAGCAATCTCATTGATTCTTTCACACATTGGAAGTTTCTTCCTAAATGAATCAAAATCGTGCTAGCGGTTACCACTCCTCTATTGGTATTTGCAGTGTTTCAAAGATGGCTCGTATAATGTTATTTTATATCATCATTATCATCACTGGTAATCAATCGATCAAGTTAAGCTTCACTCATAGAAATCAACAGCTAAGAAACTCCTTTCTGCTTTTGCAGTCGCTGTACTCGTACACGCTACATTGTATCACTGTAAGATGATTGAGCCAGCTGGCTGACTAATATTGCTTCCATTTTTGAGTGCTCTGCGTTTGAGAAGTCACGAACATTTAGTTAGGCGCTCAACAAATGGCAACACTTTCGTCATCTAACGGTAATAGAATAATCTACAACAGATTTTTCCACGAATCATTCAGCTCCTCCTCCAAATCTGCTCCATTTTTCTTAATCTCACTTCATTTATTCTTCCGAGTCCCCTCGATACTAAACAATCATAACTATATATGCCAGCATTTTGCTCAGAAGATGGAAAAAATCGGCCAACATTGCGATTTTCATATTATCTACAATATTGCGATCAATGTCATTAACTCGACTATATTTAATCAACAGGAACTGATGGATATATGAGGGCATACAGATGATAGTCCATGCGTCATTTTGGATGTGAATGTCCTCTTTATAAAACGTCNGCGTCATTTTGGATGCGAATGTCCTCTTTATAAAACGTCCCGTTACCTTGATCTTCATGTCGGGCAGATTCGGCAAATTGTTGGTTCGTAAACCGAGTTCACTAACGGAGCGCGTTTTATGCAAATCACTGTTCCTTTCATTGAAAGCGAGCAAGTTGCGATGTTGAATATTCTGAAAAATAGTTGCTTGTATTATCTGGAAACGTTTTATAGCTGAGTATATTACTGTAAGATGGCGGTTGCTCAAGAAGAACTGGGTGCACGACTCAAATAAAATTCACGACGATCACCTGACAGTCGGAAATGAATGAACAACNNNGGGCATGTATTGAAAAGAACATCAATTGCTTATGATTCAGCCGTATCGGGTTTCACTACGGATTCTGAAGCCGACAAACAAATTGAACAAGAAAAACGCATTAAAAATGTGCCTAAGTGCGAAGACAACAAAGACGTAAGATACAAGCGCAGCTGTAGTCTCATCGATTCCCTATTGATGCGGTTGGCAACCATGCCTACTCGTGGCTGTCGTGGCCAGATTTTAGGAACGCCTGGTGGTCAGCCTTCTTGCGACCTGTGGAGAATCAGGAGTTAAACCCGGGTCTCTTCACTTGACAGGCGGAGGGTTTGTCACTGCCATCGTATTCCGCGTCCATAGATCCATATGAGTCGTTTCAAAGCTTTGCACCAACTTTCCATATGGTACCGCACCTAATTGCAAAGAAAGAAGACTAAATTAAACAAACACATCGCAGAAAATCAATTCAAGTATTCACGTAATGGAATTTCCTACCTTTTCCTATATTCCAATCAGCGCCTTCGAGATCATTCTATCTTAAGCTGTACCTCTCTTTTATATGAATTGAATTCGGATATTGATTTTTTTCAATATTTTCTTGAAAAAAATCAATATCCGAATTCTGATTTTGTTTTTTTTTTCTTTTCATTTATTAGAAGTAAGTAAGAGGAATTAATCATACATGGAGAACATATATCGCTCGTTCTTTCTTGCTGGAGTTTCAACGCCATAGCCCTTGAGGTTCTTGGCACGGAAGGCGTCCAATGCCCAGCGTTTGCCCAAATTTTCGGCCAAGTAACTGACAAGTGAAGATTGTGAATACATTGCAGCACACATCAATGCCGTATTTCCCATTTTATCTGCTGCTGTCAAATTGGCATTGTGCTGAAATTTTAACCAATTATGACGGACATTAGCTTCGATTCATCAGAAGTTGCATTCAAAACTTCAGCTGATAGGGCGGAGGAGGTAAGGCACCAAAATGAGCTTCGTGGTGCAACTTTCAACTTTTCCTTGACGATTCCTTGACTGCCGGGTATGAAAAAAACGCGCAGTATGTGAAATGCTTCAAATAGATCAATGTTCTACTTATCAGTGTATCAAAAACGCTCCAGAAATATGATGGGGTTAATTACAGGTATATTTCTGAGTGACGTGCCGTTATGAGGTGATGCGCATTTGCATCATTACGCAACAAACATACACCATAAGTGGAGTGCGCAAATGTTTGGAATCTGGCCGTGAAAGATCGCAACCTGAACGCACGAGAATATTTATGAAGCGGATCTAAAGTCAAGCAAAGTTTACATAGGGATCGTAATTGCTTGTGCGCTCAATATCAGCGCTCTCTTCCCAGCCGAATGAGCCTATCGCAACGAATTCTCAGAACATGCTGTGCAGTTTTGCTAAAATTGGGAGTACAGCAAAAAGTGTAATACAGTTCATATTTTTCGCTCCTATTCGCCATATTCTCATAGGCCTACTTTAGCTGAAAATTCGTAGGCTAGACTGATAAAACAGACTTGAAGTTTGCAAATCTTGAAGGCAATTATTGCAGAGGAAATTTGCAACGCTCTCAACTTCGGTCAGCAACGGAAAGGATTAATTGCCAATGAAAAAGATCCTCCTGCAGAAACGTTTTCAAAATTGAGTCCCATTAGAATCATTGTGCAAGAGTTTAATTGATCTCATGTTGCATGATTCGATGTACTTTGATAAGGGAGCTGTTTTTCTTTCCGAATATGATTCATTGCTGAGAATGCAATCCCGAGATCTCTTCTGGAATTGTTGGCAGATCCTGAAAAATTTCCTTCCCCTCCAAGAAACCTCGCATCTCCTCCATTGTTTCCTGCTTCACTCAAGCAACACACAAATGTTTTTCATCGATTTAAAGCAATTTTGTGTCAACAAATTCCATTTCTTTATTGTCATTAAGAATTTTTTGCGCTTCAATAATCCCGATTGCCTTCATTAAAGCGGCATTTGTTCCATAAGTTCATTTGTTCATTCGCTGAAATTAACTATAATAGCAGAGCAGAAACGGTTCTTGGAGTCAAAACCAATTTCACAACAAAATACATTGTATGACGTCATCCGGAATTTTTGGCAGAAAATTTTTGATGCGCTATCGGCATCACCGGTGGTTTTCAATGAGTCCTCAGAGGTTATAGTAAGGGCTCAATAGGGAATGATGTTTGCTTGTGCTGAAACAATATGATCATTTTAAGCCAGTAATTCCCAACGAGGATAAAACATTGTTCAATACCTCATTGTAATTCTTTTCGAATCGGTTATTGTCTTATGACTGAATGCATTTCTGAAAGTGATCGAGGCAGTTCATTAAACGATCAAGTTTATTGACTCCATTGAATGCAGAGATGAGAAAAGGTATATAAATCTCTCTAGGGAACCACTGAAAATATGACTGATATATATTCGAGTAGAGACAGGCATCTGTAGGTTAAGAAGATTCAAATGTCTTTCATGAGAGCATTCTTTGAGCTTTAAACTTTTGAGGAACGTATAGAAATTAATGGAAAACTGTTATTAGCTGGCAAAGAAATGAGCAAAGATATGGGAGTTCAGTATTATCTGATCAGCTTTATAGGCTCATAACGAACAACAGAGATTATGAGCGTTTCGCCATAAATATTCCTCTCATCGGAGTTGAATTCAATAAAACTTTTCCCCAATTTTTGTGGCAAATGCATATCGGTTTTCTAAAATTAAATACTGATGCGGAAGTGTTTCATCAGTTTACAGTGATCCCTTCAAAGCATATTAATTAAGTTTTGTGATTTTATGCACTATGAACAGGGGATATCACTAGATCAGGCACAAATCGTAGCAGAAAACAAATACACTTGTAATGACAGAGAAGATTGTAGATTGCTCGTATTTTTTATTTGCATGCCCCAAGCACTGTATTCCTTATTTGAGGTTAAGTCGGCTTCATTGAATCTCACGTGAAATGATTCAGAGCGCTCAAGTTCATTCGTTGCTGCTTTGCCTGCTCAAAATCAAAATAAGCTATGCCTATGCGTCTGCAATTTTAGTAAACACAAGTCGAACGTAAGGCAGTTAAAAATCCAGTGAGAAATCAATACTTCCAGGAAGAAATATCAATTACAAGCGATGAAAGTGTTGAAAGATTTATGCGATTTAAAGATTGAACAGCGGATAAGCAGTTAGCGGAAACAACGCGATGGGGAAAAGCCAATTTGCAATCACATGGACTTATTGGGGTAGTCCATCTGAGTTAACAAAATCAAGCAATATTACTTGAAAGCAAACAAATTCTACAGTAAGATAAAATGTCCTAGGGCCATTTATATCAATGTGCAGCTAGTAGCACACTTCTGAGTGGACCGCATGGTGCGGTAATTAACTTTTCCGGCGTAATAAGTTATGAACATCTTATTTTCTTTCAAATGATATGATGGTTATGGAAGGACGCGAGGTTTGAATATTCCAAGAGACAGCAGAATTCTTCGGCTGTGCAAACGCTATGAAAATCATTGTTGATCCCGCTGCGGCGGCATACAGCTAACGCATCAGCAAGGCTTTTGCAGAGGGCGCACGAAACGGAATCTATTGATAAATATTTGGCATGGAACTCTTTGAAAAATTCTAGCCGTCTTTACAAACTTTCTGGGAAAGTGAAAGTGCTCTACAAAGGTAGATGGTGGAAGCGAAGCAAATACGCGCCCGAATATTTCCCTTTCCAACGCAAAAAGCAATCACACTTATATAATATCCGCGACTGAGAGCACAGACCAAGAGTCAAGTGTTATAGTCTATCCACGAGCAATATTTCCTTATTCATTCGACCAGATGTTCTTATGCAAAAAATATTGTAAAAAAATATTCATTGAAATATATTGGTCAGAAGTCGGTGATTAAGATGCACTGATGGAGATTCAACTTCACCCGGCTGAGACTATATAGCTAAGGCTTAAGGTGATAGCTGAGATTTAGCTATATGTAGCTACATAGTTACAAGACATCTACTTCAACACAGGCGATTATTATGCGCTTGCGCATCAAAATGATGATTAACGACGTTACGTTGATCACTAGAGAGTTGATATGAACTCAGCCGAGGCGTTTTGCCATATACGGAACTTCATAACAGTTAGTGACCGACCAGAACAACACAACTTGGCTGAAGCCATTTTCCCAACAAATGAGTAGTAAAGAGAGCACAGTGGTCTCCTTTTTTGCACGCTTGATGAAGAGCAATTTTGGTGGTACGGTGGATCTTTCATTCCCTGACTCCACCTAACACGATTCCACCTGTTCATTACGAACCACTGTGCGCTCTCTGTGATTTCAGCTGAGCGCCAGCGAAAGAAAATCTTTTACCTGCAGTTTCGTTAAATATTTATTAAATCAAGACAGTTGAAAATGGTCATGAAAAGTCGCTGCACTCATTTTGAAGCGAAACTAATCCCAAGAACGAAGTGATGTAATCGACGTATGATGAGAGGCAAAATGTTCCGGTGATGCCCCATCACAGCTTCAAAATCTATGAGGACATTGCGTGTCACAATTCGCTGAGGGATTTCATTACGTATTTGAGCGCAAGAACATAAATGATAGTCACTCTTTTTCAATTGCAATACACAATTGCGCGGTATGCCGTTATTCTCAGAACAACGGTCTTCTTTCAGCATTCCTGCACATTCTTACGGAAAGCACTCTCGAAAAGTCGGCCGATTCAATATTCTGAACGATGCTTTGAAGATTTATTAATAATGTGGCCTGGAGCATATGTCGCGAAATCAATGCAGGGAACCTGTTTGTGGCAAGGTGCTAGAAGCGATGAGCTTTCAAGGGCAAAAATTTCGTAAATTGAAACAGGATATAAGGGAACGGGAATTCGTTACTTTCAACGAGAAAAAGATCTATCAAAGCACGAAGAAGTTTTCCAAAAAATGAGATGAAAATATTCAAAGTTAGAAAATGCAACAAAAGCATCACAATTTTGCAAAAATTACGAAGAAGGGCAACGGAGAAAGGCTTTCGAATATCCTGGCAAGAAAAGATATCCACATTCAATTACGCTTTCCTGAATCTGCATAGAAATCTATGTGCAGCCACCACATTCCCTCTTCCTCAATATTCGCAACTATACTGCGACAACGTTTCAAACAGCAGGCACATAGTAACTTGCGACGGGGGGGGGGGGGGGGGGGGGGGGGGAAAAGGATGAGAAAGCCGTTTATGGCCTTTTCGGAAACCTCAAGTTTTTTGAAATGCGAGGCGGTAGTTCAGAAGCGGAAGCGCACATGAAGAGCACATTGATTCGCTGCCTCAAAGGCGAGAAACTATTCATATATGTAGTGCAATGCACTTTACCGAAGCGTCACAAATGAATCAGTTGCTTAGAAATTTTCCTAGTTCCAAGAATAGGGGATTCTATGACAGGGAGGCGAAGCGCTGCGTTGCAAATATCCTCAGAAAAGGTACGATTAACTGAACCGCCCTCCACATGAATACTCTCGCAAAATATGCACTTAACATGAAGGTCCTCATTACCTTCATACCTCGCGGAAGTTCGCTTACCGACTATGCTTCATTGCCGCTCATAACAATCATGCCGTCATCTCTGGATATCACGCCATCACTCTGCTCATGCCTCAGACAAAACTAAGACGCTTTTATCGGGGAGCTCAATTTGTTGGGACATCACCCGTTCAGCTGCCATCATCGAAAAATGAATTCAACTGCTAGCATTTCCCACAAATTTTTAAAGCACAAAAGAGGTGAATCCAATTGCAATAGTGTTTTGTCATTGAACGCCTACTTCTGCTAACAAACGTTGAATTCGAACTAAGGCACATCGCGACGTATTTGGACCATTCTCATTCATAATATGTCAACTGATGGAATCGCTAAAGGACAAAAGGTTCCAGCAAATTGCTGCACAAGATTCTTGTGTAAATAAGGGCTCGTATTTGCGGATGTTGAATGCTGTTGACATGAAATATTTTCTGCAATGAGCGGTTTCCTTTAAAAAATTAAACAGCAGTAAATCGTAAACGGCTGCTGAGCGGTCAGTTTCATNTATTGCGATCAATTTGGCAACATTATCTTTATGTGTATGTAGCCTGGCTTTGTGCCTGTGTCTGTTTGCATAGAAGGGATTTCAAGGAGCGTAAACTCGGCGGCAATAGATCTGAGAGCTGCGGCAGTAGATGCAAATACCCTACACGATGAGGCAACCACCTATCTCAACACTTACATTCATCCATCTTCTTAGAACTTTCAAAATACATCGGTTTGCGTATAGGTTGATCTTTATTCATATCTTTCGCATCATAAAGAACATTTTTTGAGATTGTGCGAGTATTCAGAGCAGTTGAAATTCCAATGCATTATTCGGAACACTGCACCTTGTTGTTAACGGATGGATGCCCAGGTGAGCGGAAGGCAAAGGTGAATATCGTCAAAGTCCTTTCGCCTGTTTTTTTTCTTTTATTCTCACGGCGGAACGCTTTTATCCAGAGAATCTAAATTCATTTCCACCTGATTTCGACAGCTACTGATTTCTTTTCAAATCGAATGTTCGCATTCGATTTGAAACAAGCCTCCGCAAACAAGCGAGCCTGCACCTCGCTTGCTGTAGTTTCCTCAGATACCTTAGAAAAAGCATGGTCGGAGAGGATGCACAAGAATGTGAGCGGCTAGGTGCAGGACCTTTTGTTTAGCCACCGTGAGCTGAATTGTGCACTTCGCAATCAGTGAACGCCTGCACTATCTAATGAAGCGCACTATTTGTGCCACTGAAGAAATCAGCATGTATAAAATGGGGACCGTTCATGCTTCTGACAATGAGTCGATTCGACTTCGCTGTGATTTCTCAATTCGTTTACTTGTCTGCCAATTGCACCTTATCTATTACCTGTGCTGGTCAAAAAACCCATGATTCCTCATTATACAAACGCAAACCTGCTGTGCCAAATGCAAACTTATTTAACGCAATGCTGAAATAGCAAGCAGAGAAACACGTCAGAGAATTTGATGCGATATACTGCAAACCTCTGAGGTGCTGTTTTTGTGGTGCAGTGAATGCGCTCTCTATGCAACTTTAGCGCTCTACTTTTCTTGTCAAGTTGATTAATTTTCGAGAGATAAGCGGAGAAAGGCACTGATTAGTTTGAAAGCGAGTTTAGTACTTTCGCCAGAGGTGAATGTAAGAGGAATGCGCAAACTTCTGCCTTGAGAGCAAAAACTCCTTGAGTTGATAATGCAAAAATCCATCAAGCAAGAATATGCTCTCAGCAACCCAACGATATCACCAACTATTACACTTTTCAAGCGGAAGAAAAAGAAAGAAACTTCGTTCACAAATGATTGAAAAGGAGAGCATATTGTCAAAATGCGGACACGTAAACAGGGACTTTCAATCACTACCAACTATTGATTAAAATTTCACACTCACATTGTTCCTAAAACGGCTTTTTGGTAACCATTTGATGGTGAGTCTCAAGCAGTTGCGATTTCGGAAATTCCAATCGATTATTTATTTACTCAAAATTTACCGATATAGCTCAGTCTGCAAACAAGCTAAATAAGATTCAGAGCAATTTTCGTATCTCAAATGAACTCGAGAGTAAATGATTCGTTTGTACGATAAATAATTTGTACATAATTTTTTCATAAAGAAAAGACGTGATGAAGGTTAATAATTTTTATACAACAAATTTTATTGCCTTAGATTTCTTGGTTGGTGAGTCGAAGATATTGAATAAACAGATAAGAAGAGGAAAACATGATGGTATTATGAAATACATTTAGGAATATGGGAAAACGAATTAGGTGACATCGTGATTTGTGACTGAAAAAATGTGACTGAACGTTGGTGAAGAAGGAAATTATTTTTGGCAAATTTACATCGCAAAAAGAGCGCGACGAAAGCTTCCGCTTATTTCATTATGGTTCCAGCCAAGAGCTATGACAAATTGATCGAGAACAAGCTCCGATTCCTTTGTTCCATTTTTTTCTCTTCCTTCTCCTCTAATTGTTTGTTATCGTTGAATGCCGAATACGTTCTCAACTTTTTATCACTACATAATGAATGCTGGGGAGTGAAGGTACGGCCACACGGTGTATAGACACAAAGCGAAAACCAATTTGGTGAGGGAGAAATAAAGTATATTCGATGGTAAGTAGGTTAGAGAAAGAAACGTCATTATGAATTTGATTGAGGTAACTGTTATTGCCAATTGCAAAAACAAGGAGGCTTTAAATGAAGTTATGGGTTCGAACGCCGCCGTAGGACCGTTTTTTATGAGAATCGAGCCTCGCAGCTGAGCTGAAATACTCTATGTGTACAGTGT
>JAARMF010005237.1:2263-12322 GCA_022844705.1 Toxascaris leonina
AGCCATATTTCAAATTATTGACAGAAATCTTCGCAAACGCTATGCTGTCCAGTCTTCTGAAGCCTTCTACGTTAATCAGGTAAGGCCGAATTTCTCTGCAATATGGGCAGGAATAAACCTTAGTCAGTGGTCTAATTTCCATTGTGGGAAGTACTTGTGCCGCAGGGGAGGATACTGCATTTTCGATTGCGAAAATGTGCAAAATGGGTTGGCGTTCAATTATAAATGTTTATGCTGCTAACAACGGTCAGTTAGCTGAGAACATGGAAACTTCAGTTGCGCGGTACGATCTCTCATGAAAACTTCAAAACGAGTGAGGTCACTTAAAATGGGTTCTTCACTAAAGATTATCGAGAACAATCTAGTCCCATATCAACTAACAATCGATGATGATTTCATGAGCCTTTTTTGGCTCCGAAGTTCTACGACCATATATTAAATCCAATAAGATTGCAACTGAGCGCTCCACGTTCACGATGTCAGCATCATAATTTTTTACTAATTCAGAGCTGATAATTATGAAGGACTGTGTGCACTCTAAAACGACTGTCTCGTCGTATATGTTTCGAGAGCTCATCAAAACGGAATGAATCTTGGAGAGAATTTTGATTGCGACAACAGACTTTTAAAGCTCTGAATTTAGCAGCTTGAGCGATGAACATCCTGTGACAAATTTGCATGATAGGCATAATGAAGGACGCCAGCAAAGACACGACTGTGACAGGGTGTGGCCGCCAGCCATAAAACCTCATGCTCATCTTTATGTGTACTAAGCTATCACCAAGTGCTATACGCGCAGCTTTTGATATGCTAATGTCTGTATGCTATACTTTATGATATAAGTGAATCCCCACACCAAATTCCTTCATACTTATTAACTTCCATAGGAATGGGAATACATGAGCGTACCAGCAGATGACTAATTCGAAGTACCATGTTCACCCTGTACATATAGTACACTGATTTCTGCGCACATTTGGAAGTCAGAGCAGAATGGCCATTTTCCAAACTTGAGGCACCATTACGAGGGTAATACAAACCGTATGCAGGTACTCAACGTTAGGCGGTATTACTATCTGTTTATGCAAGGGGTGTAGAGGTGCTTCATGAGGAGCTAATACAAAGTATCCGATTGAAGTCCTCTGACNCGAAGAATGGTCATTTTCCAAACTTTAGGCACCATTACGAGAGTAATACAAACCGTATGCATGTACTCAACGCTAGACGGTATTACCATCTGTTTATGCAAGAGGTGGAGAGTTGCTTCATGAGGAGCTAATGCAACGTATCCGATTGAAGTCCTCTGACCCCAATGTTTTAAACTGGCCAACAGTTAACGAATATACCAATTGTCTTCTTCATAGTCTGAAATCCCGGTTTAAGGTGTCTTCATTTGAAGAGAGTTCGCGTCCAGTGCAGTGATCTGATGCCATTGAAGATCATGGGAGTATTCCTGCATTGGCTGGAGGCTGGACAATATCAAGATTCTTCAACTCAAAGGCATTCAAAGTTCCGCTCGAAGATAACGAGCCACCCATTGACTATTTCTCTTGAAGAAATACACTTTTGTTTATCAATTTAAAAGGCTTTTCAAAAATAAATCTGTGCTTCCGATTTTACTGCGGCAACGAAAATTTATTTGCGGGATTCATCACCTCAAGGTCACTTTAGTTGCCAGAAGGTGAAGATGCAAACAGCAGGTCAACTAGGCCGAAAACAGGCGCCTCAGGTCTGCACCATTCTGTCGGCTTCAACGTCGATTTTTTCGAATCCCGATTTTCCACAACCTGGTTTTTTCCCATTGACCTTTTACCAGTGCAAAGACAGTTGACCAGCATTGCAATGGAGTCGTGCTGTATTTCAATTAATCCCATTACTCCAGCAAGTTTCCCGCTAATGATTCGTTCTAAATGGACTGACCCACACAAAATGAAAAATCGTCGAGTATAAAATGCACACAAATTATTTTTCATCTTCGCAGTTTGTAGGACAACATGGCGTACGGGATTGATAAAGAGGCGAGGTTTATTCTCACCCCCTTTTTCGTATACTGTTTGCATCTCTCTCTTTCGTTTTTCCTTTGAGATTGAATAGATAGGCGACGTATATATCTCTAGCTTAAGTGATTGATGAGTTGAAGCTAACGGATACGAGCAAACATTTGAGAATATACTCGGACGCCACAATGGACGTTCCAATGGCCAATTTTCCGAAGCGCATAATAAATGAAATGTGCCAGATAAAGTGAGACGACATGCAGTTTTGCATTCCATTTGCCAAAGCAAAGAGTTTCGATGTGGAATAATTCAATCGTTCTTAACTACTGATGCTGTTCGTTTAAATCTGCTATGAACGACTGACATTTTCTTGACAACAGCCGCGTAATATGGCGCGCAGATCTTTTATCACGTTCAAGTGTCCTAATAGTATAAGGATATCATCGTTGAGGTGATAGTAGAAGGGTCTCATCGTTTGCTGTGCATTATTCTCAATAAATTTTCCAATTCGGACTCCAAAAGATCCAAATTTTAAGCAACCGAGCACATAGAGGGGCAGACACNNNTAGAGGGGCAGACACAGACCTATATACGCAGAGGTATGACTTTGTTATGCTGCCTTTCATATATGCAAATTTGCGAGTAGTATACAACAACCCTAACAGCGATAGTTGCAAAGATGACCGCATAGCTACCTTCTGGTATGTGTGTACAGTAAAGCGCACTCTTGCCGATAGTGCTGTAAGATAGATTTATGCAGAGATACTTGAGATCTTGTCGATTCATTTTGGGACACTCAAGAATCCTTCAGTGCATAATATAAAAATTTCATCAATGTTCTGCTTCATTCTAGATCACTTAAGACAGCAAAAATCTAGGTTTTTCGATGAGCATTTGAGGCATGAATTGAGCTTTAGGCTCTCCGTTTGTTGAGGTGATTCAAGTTTCGCAGAGGCTCAGCACACTTCGAAAAGTCATCACGTGATGGAGTGAAGCAAGACCATCGCAGGAAAGAATTAGCGCAATCACGCATGCAGCACCATCATTATTGCTACCGATGAGATCGTACTAAACGGTGTTGTATTATTTCTGCTCTATTGTACTGATACCAGGCATAGTGCGGTATTGTACCAAATTGTGATTCGCAATTAGAGCAAGATACAGCCTGATTTCCCTGAGGGTGGTGGAAGAATTAATATTGTGGTGGTGGAAGAATTAATATTGTATTGCTTTTTTGGAAAAAGGTGCAGGTACATTGTATCACCTTTCCATTGTACTGATACTCGAAACATACTCCAAAGAAAGGCCGATAAAAGTGTTAACGCGCTTTTGCATTTTCACGTTTCAATGACTTTTCCCAAAGTGACACTGATGTTTGTTGCAGAGGACTTCTGGACCCGACTTTCTATCACGGGTGCTGAAAAGAGGTGAATTGAAGCGAGTAGCTCGCTCACATTTTCTGTTTTTTTTTTTTCGGAAGACGTTATCTTCCTGATCTGTTGAATTGTTATTGCTTCGTCCTTTCTGGAAGGTTTAAGGAAGAGTCAAAATTTTCGACAACAGCGCTCGGCTTCGCACGTGTCTCGCCCTCTCCTTCGCCTTTCTCCATCACCCTCTCCCCCTCCTCGCCCCCTCCCGTCCCCCCCCCCAACTAAGTGAAATCCCCCCAGCGTTCTCTTAATCAATGAAAAATTTCTTGAAATGCACATACTTTAATGCGCGCTCTATCAAGAATAAATTAAGCCCTTTCAGTGCTCGGCGTGAATTCGAAGCTCCTGATATTATCGTCTTGAGCGAAACCTGGCAAAATGAAGACGACTCTGATCCTTTGCTAATTCTCAGCTTCTTGTACAGTGTGCACAGATGTGATCGAATCAATGGATTGACGAGTGATGGTGTGGCCATTGTGGCAAAGAAGCAAATTTCTTATGCGGACGTAGTTTCAAAGGCATTTGAATCTTTTTGCGAGGCTTTGTACGTTGACTACATTCGCAGAAACGGTTTCTGCTTCCGCTTAATTCCAGTTTATCGATGGCCTGGTGCGAACACGAAAGAATCTGCTGAATTACTCGAGAAAATTTCTGAGTGGTGCGCAGTGGAATATCCATCGGTTGTTATTGGTGATTTCAATTATCCACTGACTCCAAGGAGCCTGACGTGCACTCCGACGTTTGATCGTTTTCTTATGAATTCCGATCTTTTGAATCTAATCTCTGACCCTACCCATGGTACGTACACGCTGGACCTTCTTTAATGCAACGATCCTACATTGATTTCGGAATGGGAAGTCCTTCCAAACTTTTCTACTAGCGATCATTGTAGTATCTATTTCGAAGTTATCCGCGAAAGAAGCATTCCTCCGACCTATCCTTCTTTTGACTTTCGTAGAGCAGATTGGGAGAAGGTCAATTCGATGCTTTTAAATTTTCATTGGGATAGCTATTTCCACAACTGCTATAATATTGACGAAATCTATGAGAGCTTTCTATCATTTGTACATCTTGTGATTGAAAGCTGCACACCTCTGCGAAGGAATCGGGTCAAAGCCAAAAGATATCCTCCCCACTTGCAGCGTTTGGCTGCCAAGAAGCATTTTCTTTGGCGTGACCGCTTTTTTCCTGGGGAGCTTGACAGCTTTTGACAAGTGTGCAGAGGACTTTGAGAAAAAGTGCTCAAACTTTGCAAAAAACCGAGAAAAGCACCTCATACGCTCCGGTAACAAAAATGATTCTTTAGGTATATGAATGGGAAACTCAGCACTCGAACAGACATTTATGCTTTAGAAAATGAAAATAATTTGATCATCACTACTGACTAGGGAAAATATGTAATGTTTGCAAATTACTTTTCTGAAGTGTTCACCGCTGATGATAATGAGGCACCTGTCTTTCTTGTAAGATGCGATAAAAAATTATATTGGGTTTTTCTTGGCTCTTGGCTTTCAGTGCAGCTATTAGGAAGCTCAGCGATAAGATCTCCTTGACCCTAAACTCGGTACCTTCGTACTTTACAAAGCGGGACTCTGAAAGTTTATGCTACCCACTTCCTTATATATTCAAATACACTTTGGTCAGTGACTCCCTGCCATCAAAATGGAAGACGGCTATTGTGAAACCTATAGTAAAAAAGGGTCCAGCGAATAGGGTGCAAAATTATCGCCTCATGAGCCTAAATTCACCAATATCTAAAGTCTTGGAAATTATCGTTAAAGAAAATATTTTGTCTCATCTCGATTCAAACGCATTGATTAGTCCTGCACAGTATGGATTCCTGCCTAGAAAGTCCACGTTGTCGCAGCTGATATCTTGCTTTCATGACTGGTACTCCGCGCTGAATAAAAACCGGCCGGTTGAGGTGGTTTAATTGATTATGCTAAAGTCTTTGATACGGTGTGCCACCAGAAACTGTTAATCAAACTTAGAAGTTCTGAGATACATGGCGGACTTTTGGGATGGTTGAGATCTTTTTTATCACAACGAGAGTTTGTTGTAAAAATTGGTGGATGCTATTCACAGCCTCGCATTATTACTAGCGGAGTTCCACAAAGCAGCATACTTGGCCATTTACTCTGTCTTATTTATATGTATGATTTATCTGATGGATTGTCGAGTGCATGTAGGCTGTTTGCGGACGACCTTAAAATTTATCGCTCACTTAGCAACCCTGCTGCAGACCATTACGAGATTCAGAAAGACCTTATATATTTAGAGCTTTGTTCGCAAACCTGGCAATTGAGCATATCGGAAGAAAAAAATAGTCTCCTTCATAGGAACTTCCACCAAGATTGCCTTCTACGTCTAAATGGGAGTAAGCTTTGCGCGCCAGGCTTTATCAAGGACTTAGGTCTTCATATCAGTTCAAACTTCAGATGGACTTGTCACTGTAGGGAAATAGCAAGAAAAGCACCACAAGTAGCTAACTGTTTTCTACGTTCGCTAGAATATCCGTGCATTGAACACTACAGACTTGCTTTTATTGCCTATTGATGCCATCTTCTCGAATACTGTATTCAGGTATGGTCACTATGCACTGATAAAGGCGCTGAAATGATTGAAAGTGGGCAGAAGCAATACACAAGATCTGCTTTTCGCAAGGTCTTTCCTGATTCCGTTGTTCCTTCCTATCTCGAAAGATTACAGATTCTCGGCCTGAAAAGTCCGAAGTACGGACGGCTTGAATTTGATCTCCACTTATGCTTTAAGATAGCGAATGGCTTCTGCGATGTCCCGTTCGATAGCATCTTTGCATATACCCCATTCAACACACGCTCTCGATTTCATCGTTTTCGGGTACAACGTAGATTTCCCATCAAAATGGGTAAATCTGGTTCACTTTCCTTTCCAGTCATTTGGGTATGGAATCAACTACCAGCTGATATTGTGGAAGCTAGTGATTTCACTACTTTCAAAGCGAAATTAGTCCAGTTTGACTTATCATCTCTGAGGGAAGTAGACGGCCAGCCAGTATGCTGTTGATATGTGTATCATCTCGGTTTAACCTTTGCCAGCACTACCACGTTCGTGATACTTGGACATTCTCATTTTTGAATATCGCCAATCTCTCCACGTACTATTGTATGTTTGTTTCTTTATGGTTAAATGAAGCAATTTGAATGGATGAATCACAAACGGTTCGTAACGTTAAGAACGCGGTCAGAAGCGATGGGGGAGTCGCGGAGCTAGTTCCTTAAAGGTGCTCAAGACAGCGCAGAAAAAAAATGGCATCTCTAAGCAACTTCTTCATTCGGGTTTTTCGCGATGATTTGGCCATGTGAATCACGAACTGGGGAACGAATTTTCCAGTAGGCCTTTTGAATCCTCCGAAGCTCCTAATGAGGCTTTTGTCAGCTTTCGGATGGACAATTGGAAGGGACTGAGGAAAAGATTATGGAAAGCGTGAAAGCGTCGAGCATCCTTCACTGTTGAAACTGGGAACGGGGGTGTATCAAGGATTGATTTATTGCTGCTACGATGCATTGCGTTGGGGATGGCTTCTACAGAAATGCGTTTCCGGGCTTGAAGAAGTAGTGCGTACGTCTTGGTGCTAAGGCCGATTAAATATGCCGATCATAGGATCTTAGATGGCACGGGCATCGACGAATCGTCTGTGCATAGAGTGATAACTGACTCATGCGGAAATATAACTTGTGTTTTTTAAAGAGTGCGAGCAACTGCATCTTGAAACAAGGAGCGCAGGCTGTAAAGAGGTAGCTGCAATAAGCAGCTCAGGTGACGAAGATGACGATGCATCCTTCCGCGCCGATGATGACGTCTTGAATCGGACGAGGATGAAAGTGATGATTTCGGAAAGACAGATGGCGAAGTTGGGGTCGATATGCGATTTCCAAAAATACTGAGCTGAATGGCTCAAACACTACAGCTGGTGTTGAGAGGTGATCCTTAGGTAGCTGGATTTCATCGTGAGACTGGTGAACAAATAATGGTCATACGGAAGTTGAGGATAACACAGCCAACGGCTGAATGGCTCCATTCAGTGTTCGAGTTGAATTTAGTATGAGCGGGTTGTAGGTTATAGATCACTCCTGAAAATCAACAGAAAGCCAGTAGATTCGTGCGCATAAATCATGTGGTGGAGAACGGAAAGGAACCCTCTTCCCCTCTATTCCAAGGAATATGCTTCGTATCCGCGCTTACTTGGCATATGGCATATGTACCGTTGTGATAAAATGTCGTGTGTTTTCAAGATCGCTTTGTTTCCAATCTCGCTTTCTGTTCTGCAGTGCATTCCTCAACTGCTATACTTCATGCCGGGATGATTTATTAAGGTTCAAGTGACATCGGTGTCTGAAATGTTTTCCATTCCGACCTTTGATATATTGCGTCTTCCTACGTTTGCTTTGCACGCTTTCGAAAACCTGCGTTTGTCATTTGCGGCTCGTGTTCATGCAAAAATGGGTGGCAGTCTATTTGATCAGAAGATAGGACATTTGGTATTCTGTGTTTCGACAGGAACGTGAGCAATCTGCCTTAGCGACTTCGGCCGATCGACGATTTCATTCATTTCTTTTTTGATGAAGAAAGTGCTGGTTTTATTTTGGAGTTTGTTTTGGTGCTGTTTGAATCTTTCCGATCAGCATTCACAATATTTTAACAGCTTTTATTCGTTCTATTTATTAAAAAATGTGACTTGTCCTTTCCTGTCCATGCATATCAAGAAAAACCGAAAGTGCAAAAAGTACATTATTATTATTGTGCTTTTGGGGTCAAAATATCTAGTACAGTTATTGTCACAGGAAATCCGAAACCGAAGATNGTTACTAGTATTGTGCTTTTGGGGTCAAAATATCTAGTACAGTTATTGTCACAGGAAATCCGAAACCGAAGATACATTAGACGAAACCGAAGATGCGGTACACTAGTTATTTGCAAAGATGCTAGAAGATATTATGCCACTTTGGAGTGAGGAGTATAATTATAGTATCATACCGAAAACTGTTAAAGTGGAATCACTAGTTATTACACACCTTGAAAGGCATGGTAACCTGTTTTCTAGCTCAGCTCCAACACTTTTTCATTGAGCCCACTTTGAGGATGATTTGTTCAGGGGATTATTAGCATCAGAAGGTACGAGTAAAAACAACTTCGAAACGTCGAAAAATATGCTGGAGGAAACAAGCACTTTGCACCCGAGTGAAAAAAATAAATAATTGCGGAAGAAATCTTTCTCCATATATATCCATCATCCAGCTTTATAAAAATCATTACACGATACGAACATTTAACACGTTCCTGTGATTGAAGTTAGTAGCAAACAATTGGCTGAAACGGAAGCAAATAGCTTCATTGGTGGAAAACTCGCGATAGTCTTCATTCCCGCACAAAATGCGGTCAGTTTGCCACGAAAATCAACGATGAAATCCATCGCTTTCGACCGTGAAATTGGTTCACTTAACCACCGAAGCCATGATAGACATATCGATGGGCGTCACAAATATAATGAGCAATAATTTAACTTGATTGAAACTAATAAGGAACGCGCAGAAGCAGTGAGGTTACACTGGTGCCAAAAACATTTCTGAATGTAAATCATTGAAGCTATGGAAGTCGGAACTGATTTTGAATAAAACTTCGCAGAATGGGTGAGGTGTTAAAACTCAGCACGATACAACGGTGATGCGATGGAAATTTGTTGCGCTGACGTTGGAACACAAGAAGTTTCACTATGGTGCTTCAGTTTGTATCGGACTTCCGGATTGGGCGAGGCGATAAGAGAAATTGCTATATGATTGAGGATGATGCTTGAGAGTGAAGAACAATTGTTGAATACGAATCACAATATTTTTTGACTTGTGGGACTTTATATCGTCGAGTAACCATGATCGAAGTTAATTGCGCATTTAAAGTCATTTTAACGGTGCGATCGGATGTCGCCAAAAATAATGTGCGGAAGAGATTTGCTCAATCTTCAATTATTCGATATCGCAGAGAAAAAGTTAAGCTTTCAGCAATTCGATTGTAAAAAATCGACTATCCAAGAATTCCCCGGACGGCCACTAATTACGAAATCAGTATTCTGCTCTGCTACTCCAGTAAGAAAGAAAACCTCAGTGAGTTTTTCATCAGTGTCACGATGAGAGTTTTGGAGTCTATGTTAATTGCGACAAAATGGTTGATCTAAGAGAGATTCACTCAATACGTTTTCTTTCAAGCTTCAGCCACCAAATCTAACCATTTCACTCAAATATTATCCTTATGTTCAGATTGCCATTAAAAATTGCATCTGCGTTATTTGAGGTATTCGTCTAACTGGAAGTGTAACACTTCATTAGAAATATATGAAATATCATATGGTTTACGTTGCAGCGGTTCATGGCGCATTTCACAATTCGTAACGACTAGAGTTCGTTCCTACAGTGAAGGTATCAGAGTGTCGAGTAAAGTAGCATGAAGAGCCACAGCACGAGATCAGTCCATCTAGACAGATGGACAAATAAATTAATTGAGGCGCTGGGTATAACATTTGGATAAAACAAGCATTTGTCTGCTCCTACTCAGCAAAAACACGTCCTGTAGTGGCTGTGTTTGTTCACCTGTCTATCGAT
>JAARMF010005239.1:0-12315 GCA_022844705.1 Toxascaris leonina
CTGCCTACAGGAGTGTTGTCTGATCCGAGTTTCTGCCCATAGGATTGTTGTCTGATCCGAGTTTCTGTCTACTGTGAGTTCCTGCCTACAGGATTGTTGTCTGATCCGAGTTCCTGCCTACAGGATTGTGGTGTGATCGGAGTTCCTGCCTACAGGATTGTTGTCCGATCGGAGTTTCTGCCTGCAGGATTGTTGTCTGATCGGAGTTCCTGCCTACAAGATTGTTGTCTGATCCGAGTTTCTGCCTACAGGAGTGTTGTCTGATCCGAGTTTCTGCCCATAGGATTGTTGTCTGATCCGAGTTTCTGTCTACTGTGAGTTCCTGCCTACAGGATTGTTGTCTGATCCGAGTTCCTGCCTACAGGATTGTGGTGTGATCGGAGTTCCTGCCTACAGGATTGTTGTCCGATCGGAGTTTCTGCCTGCAGGATTGTTGTCTGATCGGAGTTCATGCCTACAAGATTGTTGTCCGATTCGAGTTTCTGCCTACAGGATTGTTGTCTGATCCGTGTTTCTATCTACTTGGAGTTGCTGCCAAGAGGATTGTTGTCTCCTTCGAGTTCCTGCATACAGGACTGTTGTCTGATCCGAGTTTCTATCTACTTGGAGTTCCTGCCTAGAGGATTGTTGTCTCCTTCGAGTTCCTGCCTACAGGACTGTTGTCTGATCCGAGTTTTTGCCTAGAGGATTGTTGTCTCCTTCGAGTTCCTGCCCACAGGATTGTTGTCTAGTTGGAGTTCCTGCCTAGAGGATTGTTGTATAATTCGAGTTCCTGCTCTTAGGATTGTTGTCTAATTCCAGTTCTTGCGTTTCTGCCTACATCCGAGTTCCTGCCTACATGATTGTTGTCTGATCGGAGTTCCTGCCTACAGGATTGTTTCCTGATCCGAGTTTCTGCCCATAGGGTTGTTGTCTGATCGGGGTTCCTGCCTACAGGATTGTTGTCTAAATCGAGTTCCTGCCCACAGGATTGTTGTCTAATTCCAGTTCCTGCCTACAGGAGTGTTGTCTGATCCGAAGTTCTGCCCATAGGATTGTTGTCTGATCCGAGTTTCTGTCCACTTAGAGTTCCTGCCTACAGGATTGTTGTCCGATCGGAGTTCCCGCCTACAGGATTGTTGTCTAATTCGAGTTCCTGCCTACAAGATTATTGTCTGATCCGAGCTTCTGCCTACAGGACTGTTGTCTACTTGGAGTTTCTGCCCACAGGATTGTTGTCTAGCTCGAGTTCCTTCCCACAGAATTGTTGTCTAATTTGAGTTCCTGCCTACAGGATTGTTGTCTGATCCGAGTTTCTGCCTAGAGGATTGTTGTCTGATCCGATTTTCTCCCTAAGGATTGTTGTCTGATCGGAGTTTCTGCCTACAGGATTGTTTTCTGATCCGAGTTTCTGCCCATAGGGTTGTTGTCTGATCGGAGTTCCTGCCTACAGGAGTGTTGTCTGATCCGAGTTTCTGCCCATAGGATTGTTGTCTGATCCGAGTTTCTGTCTACTGTGAGTTCCTGCCTACAGGATTGTTGTCTGATCCGAGTTTCTGCCTACAGGATTGTTTTCTGATCCGAGTTTCTGCCCATAGGGTTGTTGTCTGATCGGAGTTCCTGCCTACAGGAGTGTTGTCTGATCCGAGTTTCTGCCCATAGGATTGTTGTCTGATCCGAGTTTCTGTCTACTGTGAGTTCCTGCCTACAGGATTGTTGTCTGATCCGAGTTTCTGCCTACAGAATTGTTTTCTGATCCGAGTTTCTGCCTACAGGTTTGTTGTCCGATCGGAGTTCCTGCCTACAGGAGTGTTGTCTGATCCGAGTTTCTGCCCATAGGATTGTTGTCTGATCCGAGTTTCTGTCTACTGTGAGTTCCTGCCTACAGGATTGTTGTCTGATCCGAGTTTCTGCCTACAGAATTGTTTTCTGATCCGAGTTTCTGCCTACAGGTTTGTTGTCCGATCGGAGTTCCTGCCTACAGGAGTGTTGTCTGATCCGAGTTTCTGCCCATAGGATTGTTGTCTGATCCGAGTTTCTGTCTACTGTGAGTTCCTGCCTACAGGATTGTTGTCTGGTCCGGGTTTCTGCCGACAAGACTGTGGCCTGATCCGAGTTTCTGCCTGCAGAATTGTTGTTTGGTCGGTGTTCCTGCCTACAGGATTGTTGTGTGATCAGAGTTTCTGCCAACAGGATTGTTGGCTGATCCGCGTTTCCGCCTAGAGGATTGTTGTCTGTTCCAAGTTTCTGCCTACTGGATTGTGGTCTGATCCGAGTGTCTGCCTACAGGATTGTTGTCTACTTGGAGTTCCTGCCTACAGGACTAATGTCTACTTGGAGTTCCTGCCTACAGGATTGTTGTCTCTTTCGAGTTCCTGCCCTTAGGATTGTGGTGTGATTCCAGTTCTTGCGTTTCTGCCTACAGGATTTTTGTCTAGTTCGAGTTCCTGCCCTTAGGATTGTTGTCTAATTCCAGTTCTTGCGTTTCTGCCTACATCCGAGTTTCTGCCTACAGGATTGTTGTCTGATCCGAGTTTCTGCCCATAGGATTGTTGTCTGATCCGAGTTTCTGTCTGCTTGGAGTTCCTGCCTACAGGATTGTTGTCTCGTCAAAGTCCCTGCCTACAGGATTGTGGTCTGATCGCAGTTCCTTTCTACAGGATTGTTGTCCGATCATAGTTTCTGCCTACAGGATTGTGGTCTGATCCGAGTTATTGCCTGCAGGATTGTTGTCTGATCGGAGTTCATGCCTACAAGATTGTTGTCTGATCCGAGTTTCTGCTCATATGGTTGTTGTCTGATCCGAGCTTCTGCCTACACCATTGTTGTCTTCTTCGAGTTCCTGCCCTTAGTATTGTTGTCTATTTCCAGTTCTTGCGTTTCTGCCTAAATCCGAGTTTCTGCCTACAACATTGTTGTCTAGTTCTCCTGCCTAGAGGATTCTGTCTGATCCGAGTTTCTGCCTACAGGATTGTTGTATAATCCCTGTTCCTTCCTGCGGGATTGTTTTCTGATTCGAGTTCGTGTTTACAGGACCATTTTCTATCTCTTTCCGTTTTACCATTGAAGATATTCTTCCAATATATTCTGTTCTCGGATTGCTAAAATCTTGGCGTTGTTGTATCTTGTTCTGGTGATGGAAGTATGTTTGTTACATTTAATATCTGTTTCCTGCACTGTATATAGTAAGGTTGCTTCATATTCGTCGATCACTTCCGTCATGCATACGTGTGTGATGCCATAGTTGGCCTGTCAATGCAGTATGGACACATTGGATTCACATCAGATCAGGGTTTTTTTTTCAACCCAAATAACTTGAAATGATTCAAAGCATTTCGTCTTGTGATAAAATTAAACATTGGTATCTCTTAGTCATCTGTGAATAGAGAATACATATGAATGCTCTTGTAGAAGTCCGACGTTCCTCGCTTGTTCTCTCGTGATTTGTGGAGTACAGGTGGTTGGTTTCTCAAAATGTTTTCCTCTGTATCTCGAGTGATATAAACCTTTACGAAGATCATTGTGGTAATGCTTCACATTCTTTACTGGCTGCATAAACATCACAAGGAAACGTTGATGCATCAGGAGGAACTCGAGGAGAAGGGTAGATTCATCACAACCTCCACTAAATTCACGTAATCAAAGGGAATGACATGACTTGGCACCCTGAGGGAACCCATGGCGCGCTGCAGTGTTATTGTTAACGGCGATCAAGCGAGTGAGTGCTCATTCCTTTTTGAGTGGATAGCCGCGTTGCGTTGCTGCTAATCAATGTGCATTAGCGAAACGACATAATGGCCCGCTTTGAAGCGCCGAGCATGCTCTTGGCTTTTCTTTTCAATTGCCCTAATTCTTTATGGCAAATCCACTCACCATGTTTGACAACAAACATTCTTTCACGCATACCTGCCCTCTTTCACGCGCTATGAGGTCGTTGTTCCACAAACTTATCTTCGCTCAACTCAGCGGCGTCTGTACAGCATGTGCTATGACTAATAAGGAAACATGTATCATACACTTCATTATTACAAATTTACTTCCTGGCCAAAAACGAAAGGACGCGTTGTCGTAGCACTTTTTTTTTTTTTTTTTTTTTTTTTTTTTTTTTTTTTTTTGCTAAACGTAGCGCTTGTTATGAGCCCTATCGCCCACTTTTTGATGGGCTGGATCTCAGTGCTGCACGTGGCATTCATTCATATACACCACGGGCACGTTTTACATTCTTAACGTCTTTCTTTCATAAGCGCGTCTTCCTTCGGCAATCTCGATGACGCTATTGAAACTTCACTGACTTGCTGCCAGCCTCCGTTCATTGTCAGAATCACTCCCATATTCGACTGTTACATTTATTTATGCTTGTTATTACTTATTTTAATAATTTTGCTTATTTACTTATGTTTTGTTATCTTCCACTTGTCACTTCTTTCGCTTCTTCACTTCCCATCCAAGTAATTCTTAAATATTTATAAGTTGTGCTGGAAATGGTCGTCGTCGTTATAATGTTTTAGCATTCTGCCTTAAATGCTTTCTAGAGAGGTCTTGTACTAAGTTTGAGTTGGGAAAGGAAATTGCGAATCGGTTTTACTGGTGCCAAGGAAAAAAAGCAAATTTCGAGTGCTGAAAGCTCTCTGTGGACGCGATCTGTTGACGTGTAAACTTATTCGTTTTATGATCGGTTACTTCATTCTAAAGCGAGGTAACGTAAGGCGAAGAAAGCTGGTGCGTGCCAACATTATGGCGGTAAAGCCCGAATCGTAGCTTTTCAGTTTACGCGACGGTTCTATGTTCAAAATTCTTCAAATATTTTAATACGGTTTTCTCTCGAGAAATTATTGTCGGATGTCGAGAGCAAACTCACATTGCGATGTAGCGTATAGTGTATGACGATACTCGATAAACATGATACGTGATTAGCTGAATTAGTTATGGGCGAATCGAAAAAAAAAGAGTGCAAACGACCAGAATTGGCGCCATCTAACAGGCAGTTGTGATCCTCTGAACTGTATTCTATAACAACTGTAGAATGCACGTCGTGTTCATAACTTTTTGATGTTAACAGACTTAAGTTATTATTTCGTTCCTCCAACATTTTTATGTTCATTTGGTGATTTGCAAAGAAGTTAACTGGTCAATATATTTCATCCAGTGATGTAGAAAAGAAGCATTTTTTATTCTGGGAGAGGGGTGAGAAGTGAGGCAAAACAACATGCGAAATGATGTTTTCTTGAAGTGTTTCTGACTCATGCTGCCTTTTTTTGTTTTATTTTTGTGTGTGTGAAATCGTACCAATATATGGCTAAGCGTCCTGCTACCGCTTAGCCTCCTTGCGTCTGTCGTGTCGAAGTTCCCAACCTCTCCCTTCCTCCCTCTTTCTTCCTACCCTCATCCCTCATCCTCATGCTCTTCATCCTCCCCCCATTCCTTTCGCTTCCTGTTTTCTCTCTCATTTCCTCCCGCACACGCCTTTCCTCCTCTCCCCTGCTCTTTCCTCAGTTCATATTCATGGATGTTTTCATCAGCACCATTTCAGCCGATCTTGTTGATATTGAAAACATTCTTGAGTTGTGCTTACTAATGTGTAACTCTTAGCGATAGCGATCACGATTCGCAATCCTCAGTCTGGTTGTCCAAGGCTTGTTAGAGTCTGCATAGATTATGAAGCTGATGAAAGTGGTTTCTGAGATTTTACTGGTGTGATCTTATCATGCAAAATTCTTGTACAGGTGCTCATCCGCAAGTGTGGAGTTGATGGATTTGTTTAACTGTGATACTTGATTGAACCAAGATGGAGGATGGGCCCATTCAATGAGCCGTACAGATCAAGCATCTGCGCCACATTTGTCATTGAGAAAACTGCGAACGTAATATTATATCACCGTTGGTATATCGAGTTGAATGACGACGAATAATCGATAGCCATCGACATATAGAATGCTCACTGCACTGTGCACAGGTTGAGAGGAGTCTTCAACAAGATTTTGCAAAGTTTTTGCGAGTGAATATATGCGAATGCGGCTAATTGTATATAACAGTCACTAGCAGATGTCTGGATTCTTCAGTTGGGATGCTTATTGCTCGCAAGGTTAACGTGTGTTTATGTAGAAAAAACTTCTTTAAGCGAGTTAAAAGTAGTTCAGGAGGCAACGAATTCAGAGGCAACAAGCAGACGTCTGCCACGAACAGATCTGCCAACAAGACGGTGAATAATATCAGGCTGAGACATATGAAACGTCGCTAGCAGCTTTAGCGAGAAGCGATCATTGTGTGCTGAGCTTGCGGAGCTGAGGCGGATCATCGCAGTGCAACCAAATAGAAGGCCAGGCGTGCGTCGCCTTTGAACACCCAATCCTGAAGCGCTCACTTCCTATAGAGGAAACGCTGCCCGCACAAGCGCAGCAAGTGTTGCTTGTTGGTGACACTGGATACACCACGTACGTCAACCAGTTCGCCAAGAAGATGATCACCGCGGCCACGTTGCCGCACTCAGCGCTGACCACTTCACAGCAGCATGCCAGCATGCTCGCTAACGCTGCTGCTGCCGCCTCGACGCCTTCGACTGGCACTGCTCCGTCGTCGCTATGCTCCACACCACTTACCATGTTCAGTCCTAGTTTCCAACCGCTTGTTCAGTATGTACAACAGCCTTCCTACCAGTACGCCCAACCAGCGATTTCGCCCGTCACTCCAATCGTGCCATCGCTAACCAATCTTTTCGAAGGCGTACCAATATTTCTGATCCCTCAAAATGGCGTTGGTCCGACCACCGTGCCTCTCGCTGCAATTCAGAAGGCTGCAGTAAGTCCTTTTTTTAATGCGACCCTCTCAGTTAGTCTCCCTTACTCACGCTTTAGTGCTTTGTGAAGTAGCGATCAATTCTATCAATATTCTCCTTCAGTCGGCATGCTGAATGCATCGTTACCTAAAACAGGATCACAAAAGCAATAAACAGATTTACTATTGTTTTCGAGCAGTGCAACGTCACTATCGTTTTTCATCTTGTTTTTTTATCCATTCCCTTGAAATGCAATACACAGGTGTAATTCCCCTTAAATACTCATTGTACCCATGAGAAACCGCTTTTTTAATGTTGAAAAATCCTTTCAGGAATTAAAAGCGAATTGGGCGATGCAAAATCAAATCCCGAAAGTCGACACAAGCAGTGAGAGATCATTTATGTGTTGGAGAAATCGATAATGCATATGAAATGTGCTATTGTGAATTTCTTCTTTTCATACGTCATTCTCGAGTGTATTCATTCCTCATATACCACAGCCGTCATTTCGGCTGCTGCAGCCATCATCTTTTCATCGCACTTTTCATCACTGTGAAATGAACCAGTGATCCTCTCCATTCAGTAAAACAGTACACTTCTGTGCGCTTTTTATGCTATTTTTTGCTCACATCGAAGGAAAGAAAATTAATCCAACGTTTATAACTACTCTGAGAACGTTTTCCACACAGTTAGTTTTAGTTTGCATACGTTGTTTAATCCTCATCGACCAGAGTGTAATACTCGATGAAAAAATGGAATCGGGAATTTTCTCAATAAAGGGCTATTTGAATTATGCCCCGACGATGCTGAATCTCGTTGAAAAATAATCCTGCATTGATTCCGACTTACCCACTTTAACATCGCTTTTTTTCTTTTTTTTTCTTTTCTTTTTTTTTTTTGCTTCTATAGAAGCGTACTAAACATGCTGATTAATAAATTTATTCACGGACGATAATATTCCGTTTTAAAGCTTTCATAAAAGTGTATTGGAAAAATTTTTGAGGCGGAATTTTTGCCTCTAGCTTTGCCGAAATTAAAAGCGAAATTTTTTGAAAAAAACTGTTTCAAAGATGAAAAGATATCCGATTCATCGGGGGAACTGGATTGGTCGATGAATTATTTGCTTTTTGTGGTCATCGTAAATATAAATGGAAATTGCTGGCGATGCGTGATACATATTTCAGAGCATTTCCATGTGTTCGTTGGTGATCTTGCCACTGAAATAGACAATAATGCACTCAAAGCTGCGTTTGCTGCATACGGCGAAATATCGTTGGTTTTTTAACATAATTTGTTTCTTTTTTTCTGCCAGCATGAAAATATTTTCGTTCAGTTTTTTGTTTCTAACACTGCGAATTCGCTTTATTTTTCGTAACCTTCGCTTGCAACCCAAGCACATCATGGCTCAGTCTCTATGTCTGTGTAGGTGTCTGTCTGATCCTTGAGAATTGTAGTCATTGAGCAAGAAGCTCCTCCTCATATGTGAGTTCATCTTTATCGGGCAGCTGATAACATTCATTTTCGATGCCAAGACCTTTTGATATTTTTCAAGAAACACTCTCCAGTCTTTCTTTCTTTTCAGTCTTTTTGTGAGCATTCAAATACAGTAGGTTTTTTGCTCATCTTATTATTCATCAAATTCTGTACTTCCACCAGTAGCGGAATATTTTAATTTTTCTACATTCAAACACATGTTGCTCCAGTCTTTTGATATGATTTCCACTAGTTTTTTTAAGCCTGTTTTTTTTCGGAATTTGGGTCTTAACACTAGCAAGACCAGAGAGTGCTAACCGATGAGCCGTGCGCGAATACACGCAGTTTCCTGCAAACGATTATGATTTTAAAAAAGCATAAATAAACATACATCAAAGTATGGCGGCGTGATGTAATGCGGTTTTTGCGTTATTACGCAAAAGTCAGATTAGAATCACTTGCTCGTCCGATATGTTCACTTACTGTATTCGTCGGTATTTTTTCATTGGGCGGGGCAGTTTGATTCTCATAATGAAGCCGTATGGAAAACAAGAGCTTGCCAATCTATTGTTCCAATGATTCCAATAGAAGGAACATTTCTGCATCAGAGCTGATCTTGGCTAATGAAATGTTTTGATAGCTCATTTCAACTTACTCCTCTAACTTGTTTTTTCCTTTTTTTCTCAAAAAAGGTTCGTTGCAGTGAAGCAAAAGTGATCCGTGATCCTCAAACAATGAAATCAAAAGGATATGGATTTGTATCATTTCCAAGCAAGGAGGTTCGTGAAGCCTTTTTCACTGTGTCACGTGAGCGCGGAAATTATGCCTCTCCTTGTGCCAACGTCGAAAATGTAGTGAATTAATTGTGAACACGTACTTTGCATTCAAAAATAAAAAGGGGTGAAATGAATGCATGGAATATGCATTTGAAATCGGGCAGTTTCTTTATCAATGTTTATTAACACCAAATTTCCTTTATCAGTGTCAATCATTTCACGAAAAATACGCCAATATTTCCTTACCAATACATTTTGAGCAAGAGTTCTTGGCTTTATCATTGTTCACATAATGTTTTAAAACGTTCAAGATGAGTGCAGCTGGTCGTCACGCTTTTCAGTTCTGAACTCATAGTGCTAAATATTGTCGTCGTCAGAAAGCTCACAAAACATATTCGACTAGATTTCTTCTTTAATTTGACGCACTACTCATCGATGCACGGATTGCTTCATTGGCTAGTCATGCCTTCCTAATAATATGCATGACTCTTTGACGCCTTAATATCGCATTACTTGGGATGAGAAGCAACTTTTTGCTTGTAGAAACAAAGCTGTTGTTAAACAAAGCTCTTTCTAAGCTGAGCATTTAATGTAATTTATACCGCTTCGTCGCGAAGGTTCGATCACCTTCAAGTGAAGCCACTTTTTGTCAACACTCAGTCGAACGCTGCGTACTGTATCCTTTACCTTCGAGAACTATTTTTACAATTCCGTTTTTTTTCATTTTCAAGGCTGAGCCCTAAACTGTCACCAAACAACGAATTACTCCAAACCCCTACTCCCTTCGACGCGTAAACTCTTGTAGGAGATGGGATTTCTAGAAATGTTTATTCTTACAAGCATCAAGTAAAAATGCCCTAGAGTAGTGGCGATGAGCGCTTTTAAGAGCGCTGAGAAGGCAATTGCGGGCATGAACGGACAGTTAATTGGACGTCGGCAAATCCGTACGAATTGGGCGTCAAGAAAGCCGGCCGGTGCCGAAGAAGCACATAATAAGGAACAAACCTTTGATGAGGTATTCAACGCAACACGTGCCGACAATACATCCGTCTATGTCGGCAACGTGCATTCGTCAACCACCGGTATGGGAGTTTCTTTAAAGCACTCTTTCTCCTTACCACCCTCATCCTTTTAGCTGAATTAATGATGAATAAATAAAGTTTCTCGTTTCATTAAGAATTTCCAAGCATTCCTGAAAGTTATTCCATAGAACGGTGCAGCAGAGTGCGAGAAAAAAAAAACCGCTGTCCCACATATGACGCTCGGAAATTTGCTGAGGTTTCAAGAATTCAAACCAATATCGTTGTGCAGTGAATGAACAGCGCGTAAATGCGCTCGTGATGTCATATCGCTCAAAAATGTTCGAAAGATTTTTTCATTGTTCATTGCTGTTCATTTCTAGGCGGATTCTGAAACAAAATATAATCTGTACTATGCATTCGTGCGTTACAGAGGAGGATCTGCGAGAGGCGTTCGCTTCCGTCGGTGCGATCAGTGAAGTGCGTATCTTCAAGCAACAAGGCTATGCATTCGTGCGTTACTCAACAAAAGAAGCGGCTACTCGTGCTATTATGCAGATGAACGGCAAAGAAATCAACGGGCAGAACATAAGATGCAGTTGGGGACGAACACCAAGCGACAATTGTGTATGTTGATTGAGCAAGCCTTAAATTGAACGCTAAACGAAACTGTTCCACAACGAGCACTCATTAACTGGTCTAAAGCACTCTTTCGTTACTAAAACACGTGAAGGCTGAATTAAGTACGCTCCTATCGTCGTGATTTAAGATAGCGATTGACTTCGCTCTGCAGCGGACACTTGAGTTGTAATTTGCGGTGATTAGTGGCATGATTATTTGTGCCATTGCTTCAAGCATCGTTTGAAATACCAAATGAGCGCGTTGGAATTTAACAATTTCGACATACAGCGACCAAAACACTGTCTACTTTTCTGAAATTTTATAGGCCTGAAGCAAACTCAAAACAATTCCGGGATCTATTTATTAACGGAAGAAGATTTCCATAACCATGAGCGAAAAATGGTCATTATTTTCACTCGGCAAGCAAAACATTGCGTACATCCTCTTGCAAGGCCAATGAAGTGCGAAGTATGAAGTGCTTTTCAGTGTCCGCGAACCATCTTCAAGTACGCAGGAAATGTGTTAATTGACACCCGAGGGCAGTGTATGCCAAAAAGATCGAGTTGATCTTTGACGCCTTTCATTCTCCAAGCTCCTAGTTTCCTTTCGCCTGGTCGATCCTTCTCCATACTTCCACTTCTTCAGTGATCAATCGACCAGTTCGCATTACCCGTGATCGGGAATGTGTATGTAGAAGTGAGATCAGTACATTGTGTTGTGTGCCTCAACAATGGGATATCACTTATTTTAAGCTCATTTCAACCTCAGACCCATTTAGAAGTAAAGGACATTTCGGCGCGAAACTTCCGGATGAGCGAAGCCTTGGAGATTGAAATGTCCAATCATCTCTGAGCAGTTACAGTTTTAAAGCCGCTCAGAGCCAGTCAGATCCACTAGAACGGACAGGGCGCACAGCACACTTCATTCACCCCTTTATTTCGCTTACCACATATTTTTCTGGATTGTTGTATGGTTCTACACGTACAGAGGGCAATTGCAGATAATGGCGAACCAAGCGGCCTTAAATGGTCTCAGTTTGGTCGGTGCAAATTTCCTGGGCATGAATCCGATCGCAAACCACCTGGCTTGGAGCCAAAACCAATGCTTATCTCAATTTTACGGTCAAGCAGCAGCGATACAGCCTTGGCAAGCATAGTGGACACTGCAACCGTAAGAATTTTTTCACTTGAGAGAGAATTTCCAAGCTTGTAACAGAGATGTCTGATGGGTGTGTGCTACAGAAAATGATGAGGACAGATTACACAAAAATTTTGACGTTCACGTTTCACAAAGTGATGCGAGAGTTCAATGTTTATTGGTCTTCTTAATGTGTGCATTTCTGTCCATTTCCGAAATCACTTTATGTTTTGACGCACTGAATTTCTTCTAATTTATCGAAATAATTTATGGCAAAATGGGGGCTGGCAGCTTTTGACAAGTGTGCAAAGGACTTTGAGAAAGAGTGCCCAAAGTTTGCAAAAAACCGAGAAAAGCGCCTCATATGCTCTGGCAACAAAAAATCATTCTTTAAGTATATGAATGGGACTATGCCCTCGAACAGATATTTGTGCTTTAAAAACTAAAAAGAAACTTGATCATCACCGGGAAAAATGTGAAATGTTTGCAAATTACTTTACTGCAATATTCACCACTGATGTTAAGGAGGCACCTATCT
>JAARMF010005243.1:0-12303 GCA_022844705.1 Toxascaris leonina
ATAAACAACACCGGAAACAAATGACTACCGAAAGGTACTCACAATGCAAACAAAGAAAACACCAATTAGATGAAGCTTTTCTCTGAGCTATTCGCAATCATTGACACAATTCCGATCGTCAATCGTTGCAGCTGCCGTTGGAATGTTTCGAATTAAATTCGCAAACAATCGTAAACCATGAATACCTGGATTGAAAAACGCTTCAAGAATGTAGAGCCTTGCGAAATATTTTGCTTCTATGCATTCGCATTTTTTTAAAGAGAGCTCCACGATTTTGCAGCGACCTATGCATCTGCAGTTGCAGTAATTTGTAATAGCTTGTTGCGGGTAGTAGGAGGATGGGGGTGGGGAGTGGGGGTGGGGGGAGGAAGGACGGGACAAGGATCTCTTTATTTGACGCGCAGAACCTCAGTCCCTCCACGGAGACAATCGTGCACAACATTTTCCTCATGAGAACTCATGGCGATCCATACTCGACGTCCATGCCGCCTCCTTATCAGATCTCCTCCGAAAACTACCTCTTCGCTATTTTATATCCTCAAAAAGTTCGCCGGTTTTTGCGATAACCGTTCCACCAAGCAAATGGCTTCCTTATGGTGTGCACCTCAATAAAATGCGTAAAGCAAACTTTTGAAGACAACAATAATCAACTTTTCCTTTCCTCTTTCCAGACATATACACCAATATTGCAAAAAAAAAAGATCAGGAATCGATCCCGGAATATGATTAGCTAAGGACATCATAAATTGCGACATAAATAACAGCCTTACAAAAGTTAGAAACGAAAATGCCGCTAAGCAGCGCGATAGCACTAAACCGACGATGCGTTGTATGTGGCCGAAAGGGGCCAATAAAGAAAAGTCAACGTCATAACGTAAAGAGGTGCTCGTCGCTTTTCCGCCGGAAGCATTATTTCACTTCTCTCAACAAAAATCTCCATTTGAGAGTATCGGCAAAGACGTATCGATTTGCTCATCAATGACGCATAACATCGTCGTTCTTTGCAAATGCCGCCATATTCACCTTAAAATGCTCGACAATAAACATAGGTAGTAGTATCCCAAGCAATACGCTATGATTCTAGCGGTATTTGAAAATAAACTAAATTCGAGTGATTTCAGGTGAGCCAAACAATAACACTCATAATCCGCTTTATAATGGATCCTTGCAAGTAATTTTCGACTCAATGTGTTTTGACTTCTCTTTCCTCTTCTGGTCATGGAGTAGCAAAACAAGCATATCCAAAAGTTGAACACCTAGATTACAGATCATCGAATACAGGTAATGTTACCCATACAGCTACTTCAAAACCTGTGCTGGGTAAAGGCAACAGGTGCCACTGAAGACATATAAACGAGTGTGGGCAATCCAAATAGCTCTGTGTGTTAAATTCTTTGCTAAATTTTGTGTTAGAGACCTTGTTCAACTCTTCGTAGTTTTGGTTTTGATTGGGATCGGAATTAATTCCTCCGCATCACAATACCTCTATTTACTCTCGCACGCTATCTTCAGCAATCAGCAGTCAGATTTCTATCGAATATTTCTCTGAATCTCTCTATTGAAAAAAAAGAAATTGCTTATTTCTGCCTTCTTGCAACAAGTAAATTGAATAGCTGCGAACAGTTTTTATGGCGAGTGAAAAATCTTGCCAATGAGTTCACAATTCTTTTCGATGACGTCATCCTTCATAACTGCATGTGTTGCAACGCTTATCTATATGTTCATTAACGGCGTTTATAAAACGCTTTTCGTTCGTTTCTAAGAGCTCCGTATGTCATCTCGATCATTTAAAACGACTGCACAAGTAAGGTCTATAAAAAATTCCCCATAGGACAGGTGAAAAGTGATCCATGAGACAGGTAAAAAATTACTCATAAGAGAGGTCAAAATTACTTATAAGACATGTAAAAAACCATCCAGAAGGCAGGTAAAAATTTCTCATAAGACTAGGTGAAAAAATTATCCAAAAACAGATTGTTTAAGGTGAATGCAAAGAAAATTTGGTTTCAGAATTGTTTTCAGTGCAATTTCAGTGCGCCTAAATTATATAAAGAAATATCTATTGCAATATCCACCGAACATAAAACATTTTGATACATAAATAAATAATTGAAGAGAACAAGAGGAATAGAAAGATAAATGATTAATTCGGATGCATTTCCACTGATATAATTGCGAATAATTAGCGACATGTAAGCTAGCAATAGAAATAAACGATTGCATGCTCGATAATCACGTGAACGTAAGAAGAATAAAATCCTCGCCGACAAATAAACGCTAGAATTCCTCGCTCTAAGAAAGAACACTCGCTTATAATCAATCCTTCTCAAATGCCACCAATTGTCGATATCAAGATGTAATCAGTGAACGATATTGCTTTCTGGAAGATTCAGTTGATAACAACCACATAATGGCTATCATCTAAGAGCGTGGAATGTCATTTATCCACCCGGTAAGTCATATCATCGTTCTCGTGATATAACTGTTTTATAAACGTCTACATAAATTTCGTGCATCACTTACAACCTTTTGCAAGCGAACTCTTGTTTCTTTTTCATTTGTTACCTACAAGCTTACTTATTCGCCTATTACAACTTCTTATCAGCTTACAACCACTTGTTTAAATGTCTAATTTGGATTACTTCTAGAATGACCTGAGTATTATTTGTCCACGCGATTGGTCGTGGATTCGTTCCGAGGATACGCATCTGCGACCCGCATAAAGAAGATCAACGATCAAAGTTTGTGGTTCGTTTTTCTTTTGTTTATTTCAGTGATCTCATTTATTGCCATCATCTTTTACCTGCACTAGCACCTATTTCTCCTATATCATCGTTCATTCGTTCGAACACCTGCGTCACCACTGTCCATTCATTTTCTACCAATTCACTTTCTTTTCACTACCGATACTATATCCATGATTGTCGGCTCAAGGGTCATTGGTCCTGTTCCACACTCATGAACCCTAGAGAATATGACGCCTAAATAACTAGGCACTAGAAATAATGTGTTTGTTTAGCACTAGGCAATCCTATTGATCAAAGTATCATATGCCTATTGAGCCTATTTAGATAATCCTCTCATGGTATATCAAATACTGCAATATTATATACGGCCAATTATTATTGATCTTGTTCACACAAACGTTTTTTCAGAAATGTTGAGGACGTATTCATGTGATGATGGCTTGTTATCCAGCTACCTCCACTCTTTATTTCCGCCGCGAAGCACGGGTATTAGCCACCCCCCCCCCCTCCCTCCATGAAAATTAAAAGGCAGAGATCGACCGCAGACTTCGGATACTTGCAAAGAGCACCGATGGGAGGGGGTGGGAGGAATGGGTGAATTGAAAATCTGTAAATCTAAGGCAAAGAACTGTGGATGATAAAACTGTTGACGTGCAAAATTCTAAAAAAAAAAGTTGGTTAAGGCGATGCACAAATGCAATACGTATATCATCAGTGAGGTCAAATATCACACAACTTTTCACTCCATAGGAAAAAAAACATTACTGGAGATATTTTATTTCGCTATATCTTGCTCAATCTTTAGTGAATCTCCCATACCTATAGACTGGAAAGCGTTGTTCTTCAAGAACTGTAACTTCAGTGCCTCAGATTCAGATTTCTATAGACGAATAGGTTTGTTTGATATCAGTGATGGGAAACTTACTAGAACAAAGCAATAAAAATATAAATGAAAAGGATGATGAAGCGTAACGAAGCGGAAAGCGGATGCGATAATGGAACGACACCGATTGCAATGCTTACATTCGCAAACAAGCGAGAGTGCACTTGGCTTTCGTGTTAAGTGCTACACCTACACGTTGCGTAAGCAAAAGAAATACATCGAAAGAAACATCATGCCACCTGTACGATTCCATAGACAACGTCCAAATCCTTTATAGATAGTTATAATCGCATGGTTTTATAACTAGACAAAAACCTATACTTACGACTAACCCATCAACAATAACTATGAGGTAGGTTTTTTAACCACACATCGCCGTAAAATCACCAAACAATAACAGTATCTGCGGTTGAGTTATACCAAGTCACCTGGTGTAGTGAACCGATCCACGTGAAGCATTCGATAGAATTTTTTCGACGCTAGCATTGAGGACAGTTTAGTACGAGACAAGGCCACTAACGCTTGCAATAATTTAAGAGCAGGGAATACCAAAGCGCACAACGACAGAAATGCGGAAAATAGAAATAAGCACACAGATGATAGACACGTGATTAGCGTTATCACAAAGACAATAAGCATTTTGGCGGGAACGGCTGTTGCTCTATAATCTGATCGATAAAAAAGCTAGCTTATCAAAGGTTATCAAAATCGTATCATGCGAAATGACCGCCTATAATGGCTGATCATCCTAGAGATTGTTTTGAAATATTCAAATATTTGAGTTCTGTTATGGATTATAAAATGTGCCATGTTGACTGCTATGAATGGAGGACTATTGCCAAGATGACTATAGCTGAGGTGCTGAGATGACGACAGCTGAGATGGCAACATGACTGCGGCGAGGGTGACCGGAATTGGATCCAACCTCTATCGCCGCTACAAGGTTTTAAAGCGTCGTCTTCCAGGTCTCGCATTCGGGAGTCTTCTCGCGCGCCTCATTCGCTTCTCTTTCAAGATAGCATCGCTTACAGCAGAAGAAGCAAGAAAGTGTACGGATTAATGTTTTAAGCTCATCTGTCCACAAAGTGATGCGTATCAACAGCGCCTCATCTCTGAGGCATCGGCAGCAACTGCAATGCCTCTCCCACCGCAATGAATATAGAAATTTGTTGAGAAGAGGCGATAGGTAAGTTGCAGTTTACAGGTAAGAGAGTAAATGCTTTACCGGTATGCATCAACTAATTCAGCTTGCAATAAACTGCATTTGCACTAATACAAACGCCAAAAAAAAAACATTGCACAAACTTCACACCTGTTGATCGAGGATTCTGTTGTTGCTTCAGATTTTTATTTAGTTATTTATTTATTTGTTTACTTATTTATTTGTCTATTTATTTGTTCACCACTTTATTCATTTATTTGTTTGATTTATAATTGATCTTAGTGTTGTATTCTTACAATACAAAAAAGTCAGTGCTATTCACAGCACATCTGCTGATCAAGGACAGATACATTGCATAAGAAAGCGCAATAAAGGAAATGAGGCAAATTTGTAAAAGAGGAATGTCTCAGTTAGCAAAGATGAAGGATTTTATGGGAGCAATGAGGTTCTTCGGAGAAATCGGCATATGACTTGTAGTTTATTTTCTTCATCCTCACCCTCCTTCCTTCTATTCTCTTCAATCTTCTTTCCTTTCTTTCTTTCAGTCCCGTTTTTCATACTATCAACCAACCTTCTCTTACTCATATAAATATTTGTATGTAATTTTCATTGGCGGTCGGTCTTGTAATTTTCATAAACGGTTGGTTCTCTTCGTCGTAATTGGTTTTGCATGATATTTTCCAACCTACATATGAAATCGTATTCCATACATCCAACGTATATTTCTATACACTCATCCTATTTGTACGTCGAAAATCAAAGATTTCTTATCAATGATATTGTGTGTTTCATATTCATCACTTGATCACTTGATTGACCGGACTATCGAGCGTCGATGTAGCCAATAAGTGACGCCACCCCGCTGGCCAGGCGAGCAGGCCTAGTGATTGAGCAATTCATATGCCATTATACAAAGTGGATGTCTTCGTTGATTATTACAATAATAAATTGAACATATATGAATGGTATAGCACATATGAATTGGAATTAGATTGTAGTAGCGATTGCAAGTGAAAAATTTGCCGAATTGCTTCATCTGTAAACTTCACCTATCGAATTGGTTTACCTGTAAAAATCTTCTTCGTTTTCATCTAAAATATACGACATTATTCAGTAGGCACTAAAATTAAGAAAGGGTAATATGAAGCCAAGATTGGATAGCAAGAAATAGCGAATGAAGGCTTGCGATTGTGAAAGTGTCGAATCGCCTCGGCTGAGAATGCAGAAAAATCAGTGCTGCTCACATCGAATCGATAGGGCTGCAAAGAGGTCGGTCTATCTCGTACCTCGGCGCAGCTGTTTGCCATTCTCACAATTGTTATTGAGCCAGCAATATCTTTGGCAATTCGGCCAGATATGAAATAACGAACAGCACCAAACTTGCAGGACTGTTTAGTGGACAATAAATTTTAAGGTTGTACGTAAAGAGCCTGGTACAAACTATAACTGAAATTGATTCAAAGTTGGAGGAAACAACAGGATCACCCGTCCTCCTCTCCCTCCACCACCTGCTTCATTCCCCCGTCCCCCTTCTCATGAAGAGTGTCGCTTTCTGCAATGGCTACAAGAATAGCTCCGCACTATTCCTCAACCTAAATACACGACGCGAATACCCGACTATTTCAAAACGAATATATAACAACCGCTTTATACTTTATATATGTATATATATATATATATATGTATATATATATATATATATATATATATATATATTAGTATAAAGCGGTTGCAGAAAGACAAGAAAGGGACGGAGGAGGAAAAAACGCGAATGCAAGCCCAAAGAGTAGTATGACAATTGCGCAAAGAAAATCAAGCCGGAAAGCAAAACAAGAAGGCACGAAATGAGTATCACAAGGATATATGCAGCAGAGTCAATTATAATTCGACATTTCCAATAAGGCAGATGTTAAATCGACTTAGGCGACGCATGAAAGAGGGAGAATATTCAACTGGCGCACAAGACGATGATGAAAGCTATTCAAAAAACTTTTTGTGGTACAAGTTTTACTAGCTAGCGGGAACTCACATCCACGATGCTTGTGCCTAAGGGCATTCGGAATGAATGTGGAGAGTGGGATGTCTAGAAGATGCAGACTATCCTGAAACAAGAGGATCAAGTCTAATTTGTTTCACTGATTCGAAGTCAACGATTTTCGCCCCGTAACACGATTAAGAGAGCACATATGGGCGCATTATTAGAGAATACGCTATGGGTGCCTGACGGTATGTTCTAGACGTCTATACTGCAACGCAAGCATAAGCGTTCATTTAAAATCGCAATCAATTATAACACAACGATCACGAATACCACCGTTAATCAAAGGAACAGCCTCGCTATCCAACTTGACGAAACGCTCGTATCGATGATCAATATGTGTAACGCCTCATTTGTCTTAGCAAACTTTAAGCTGCCATAAAGTTTATTACTTTCCAAAGCGATCAAGTTGCTTTTGCGGGACGAGTTTTGTGTTCATCCACAAACGGTATCGCATTAATTACTACTGAAAATAAGTCGAAGTGCATGGAAAATTTCATCTGATGGTGTTTTGCGACCGGAGAATCGTCCAAATGATAGCATCTGACTTTTGCATAAATCCTATCGCTCTCATAACGGAAGGCTGATACGTTGGTGCAAAAATAATGTTTGTGAATTGCAATCTCTAAAATATATTGCTATTAATAGTGATATCTATAACCTTAAACATTAGTATAAGCAAGCATATCCTTCTTTCCTTTTTTCAAAGACGACTTATCTGAAATTGAAATCTTTGAATCTCTAACCGGATGAAGTTTGTAGCTAACAAATCGTCTACCAAGTGATCATTCAAATGAGGCACAGCTGCTTTGAAAGTAAATGAGTGGAAAGGTGTTCCAGCTATTCAATGATCGATCGCGAGTCGAAGTGAAGTGAAAACCTCTCAATGAGAACGATTCAAAGTTAAAGCTATTTCCGTCTTCTATTAAGGGGTCTGACATGTTAGCAATGATAAGATCGGAGGTGCCCATTTCCCATAGGTTTTCTTGCCCACGATGAAGCTGAAAAGCTAGGATTTTGAAATTGATGTCAGTTGCAGTGCATGCCTTGCCTTACCTTAGATACATTTGTAGTCGATAATCAGTGTGCTGTCCTTGCTTCAATAGACAGCTCCGCAACGACATTTCGCACAATTTTTCATGCGATTGTAGTTTAACTGTGGCACGTCATCCAATGGCTAGACGGATCATGACGTACGCCTTCCGCCATCACCTAGCCCAAGGGATCCAAAGAAGGACGATTTTGTGAGCTTTAGTTCCACTCGAACATCACTAACGAAGAGATGGGCAACACCACCTAGTTAGAGTGCTCAAGAGGGACTAAATGGAGAAATCATCTCCTCTTTCGATGCTCCAACTTTGAAGTATCGTCATTTTGCAGTCGAAGTGGGTTAATTCAGGTCAACAGAAACGATCTGTCGGCTGCAAATTTTATTCGCTTAGAGTTTTTAGGATATCGATTACAAATATCCCCGAATGCGCAGGTAGATCGACGGGTAAGCTCCCCCCTCCTCCCCCCTTCCATTCTCTTTCGCAATATGCAGTATGAGCATTCCGTTCACTTGACTGCTGCAATGAACCGAGAGAAAATTTGCCTGGCAGATGTACATTCCCGAATCCCAACAATGATCGAGCCATTCAGATGCTAATTTTCTCACTTTTTTAACTGACTGAGCGATTTCATAGAAAAATTTGCAGTTAGCCATGGATTGTGCTTCTCTATCGTAGAAAGTGCTTACTCGCTGTTTCATTTGATCTTAGCTTACTTCTATGCGTCTTCCTATTTTGTCAATCTAGTGGACCTATAATTCTTTCAGCATTTACGAAAAAAAAAGCGAAAAAACGCTACAGTTGTTTTCATGTGAAAACCATCGTTGAGGAGGTTTTTGCTCAAATTGATAAAATGAAACGTAGTGCTATAAGCGATAGTTTTACAGACCATAAAATGCGTAAAATATTGCTCAAGGTGAAGCATGATTTCATAAGAAACATTATCTCGAAGTTGGCTAACCTAATAGCCCTCAAAGTTGCGTAACCTCATAGCTCTATTCCGCAGGTCCTATTTGTAAATCATGCGTCGACCGAATGGAAACAATTTTTCCAGAAACACCGGAAGAAACAAGTCATAGGAGTAAGGATGATCAGGAAACGAGGACACCATTTTCGAAAAGAGGACACCAAATCATTTCCACTCCTCTTATTGCCAAAACCAAAAGATGTCGTTCAACAATACTGTTGAGTGTTGACGAATCTGACTGCTGTGTACATCAGTGGCGAGATATCTATGCGTCGACGGTGGCCAACAGATAGGATGAGCTTAAGTTGGCTGGATATTCCGCAGGAAGTGTTCCTTAATTCATGGCAGAGGTAACGTCGATTTAAAAAAGGAAACTAGCCGGGTGTATACATAACCACTAAGATAACCAGTCCTTTCTTAATATATATTTGAAAGCTCAAAGAGTATAAGCAAATGCAGTGACTTGCAATTTTTCTACTGAGAACAACCTCCATATTATTGATTATGCATATTCTGGACTCATTATTCTTAAAAGGCTCCGTTTATAAAGTCGTCAGATGTGAGTGTTACTGCAATCAATAACAACCGGGAGGAGAGGGGATGTGAACAGGCACATTGTTATTGGGCCTTCGAAAGCCTTGTCACACCGAATACAGTACGAAATTCTGTGTGTTGATTTTATTACCGCATAGTGCTTTCAATTCGTTGTTTGTATTAACCGTTAATCTGCACAGTGACAGTCGTAACATGCCCTTAGATACCTTAGAAGTCGATAATCAGTATACTCTCCTTGCTTAAGTAGACGACTCCGCGACGAAATTTCGCCCGCTTCTTCATGCGATTTTAGCCTAGGGATGGCACGTCATCCACTGGCTAGGCGGACGATGACGTGTGCTCTCCACCATCTGGATCACCTGGTCCAAGCGACCCAACAAACCGTGCTTCATGAGTCTTAGTCTCAGTCTAACATCTCTGGCGAGATATCAGCAACACCGTCTACTTAGACTGCTCAAGCTCCCGCGTCACAACAAGGCTCTCATTTATCACGGGACAACCATTACTGCTTTACTTAAAGTATTTGTTGGGTACTGCATGTCTGACTGTCCAGTTGTTACAGTGGATGATGTTAATATCTCCGTTTTAAACCGAAACAGCTTCGACTATTTGAGCGATCGTTTAAAATTGTGGCTACCTTGGCCTCATTTGCACTGCTTTACCTGTGCAGGTAGAATGCTTCACTAATTCCTGACAAACAATGTGAAGCTAACATCAAGTGTAGTGTAGATGTCAAGTGTAGATGTAACAAGTGTAGGCGTTAAAAGGAACGAGAGCTAAAAACCTGAACTCCTGGAAATTTTATTCCTAAAACTTTTGTTCCTTAAAAGTCGAATGAAGGAATTCGAGAGATCCACGCCAACCCATGGCGACTCGACAGATCCACGCCAAACCATGGCGACTTGATAGATTCACGCCAACTCATGACGACTCGACGGATCGTCAGGTTATCAGGTAATCAGGTCTCTGAGGAATCCTCCACCTGTGATCATACAAGTATCAATTTTAACATGCCTTCTGAATGCTTAACACTAACAATTCGAGGCTTCCGTAATTTTATTCCTTGGTAGTCGTTGACAACTTATGCTCTACCACCGTAACTGATTGTTCTGGCAGGTTTTACCTGGTCCCAAGTTTTACCTGGTCATGTCGGTAGTGATGATAGGTACTTCGGATTTTTAAAGTACTTCTATGACCTCAACGATTTATAGAAGGCTTCGAAAGATTGTGCTGTGCTTCCAGAATATTTGCAAGTTTCAAGGAAGGAAATATCCTCCTTAAGTCGATAGGTTTAAACCAGCTGATCTGATGGTATTCAGTGAATTTTCCGCTGAATACTGAATTCTACGTATAAGTTTGAGAGAAACTACGCGTAATTCGCCTAAGTATGGATTTACCTGAAATATAATTTAAGGCCTTCCACAGATATATGGGTGACCAATTGCACAGAAAATAGATAACTTAGCGTTTAAAAGATAAAAATGACTCCCTAGCGATTGAGGACACCATCAAATGTATGATCATGGCAAACTTTTTCTCGTAAGTTTTCAAGCAAGGTGAAGGCGTTCTTCCGTAATTTCCCATGAGATGTTATAGTTGCTTAAGGATTGATGCAGGTGTCGTTGTCAAGAAAATGCAGCGCTTAAGCGAAAAAGTCTCGTTGACCTCTTCAAACACCTCTCCTAATATCTTAAAGCGCTCACCTAAGCTTATATTCGAATCACCTAGCATGCTTGTAGAGTGCCGCTTCCTGTTATAAGCGGCAATTTCTTCTTTGAAAGTAGCTTCAGTAAAACAACTCTTCTCGAGAAATTTACGTCATGTGAAGTAAAACGTTTTAGGCTTACCTGTATTTACCTGTAGATCTAAATTGGAGGTAAGTGCATGTCATATAATCACCTGGGCGATTTCCGCCCAATGCATTACATGNNNGGGCGATTTCCGCCCAATGCATTACATGAAAGCTAAGAGTCTTACGCCTCAATCGCCCATCGAGAGCATCAACCTGAAGTGATCGATAGCATTGACAGGAAATTGTAGCATGTGGAATTGATAGGTCAGTAACAAAAGAATCTCCTACAGAAGCATCTTCTGAAATATTTTTAAAATCGTTTGGAAAACTCACAGGTAAGTTGCGAACCTACGCAACGAGCAAAAACAAAAGAAATATATGGCTCACTCTCAGCTACAAACGCTCAAGATATCGTTTAGATCGAACCCCTCATCGTATCGTTTCAGACCGGATCCATTAAGGCATCGTATAGACCGGTTGATATTCTTAATTCATAATAATGAACACACAAACTTTTCTCAAAGTTTCCACAGAAAATCTCATCGTCTGAATAATAATCTGAATGATTTCCATTGTATTAGAAACAGCTCCCGACAATTCCAAATAGACAAACCAATTTGAATGATTTACACGATTTGAATGATTTACACAACCGATGCCGAGTATTCCATATGACTTTTCATTGTGACTGCTTCTTGAATTTGAATCATTTGCAACGGAAATAAGCTTCCATTAAAAATTGTCGACGTGTAAAATTTTTCCATTATTCACGAATCATCATAGATCGATTTGATGGTCATGCCGCAGCTCGTCCCGCTTATTAACGATCCAGATCTGATGATATGATGGTCGCAACTAAGCGGTCCTGACGTGATGATAAAAAAGTCGCAACTAAGTGGTCCTGACGTGACGATAAGATGGTCGCAGCTATTCGGTCGGGACGTGATGATAAAAAGGTCCAACTAAGCGGTCGGGACGTGACGATAAAATGGTCGCAATTAAGCGGTCGGGACGTGACGATAAAAAGGACGCAACTAAGCGGTCGGGACGTGACGATAAAATGGTCGGGACGCAGCTATTCGGTCGGGACGTGACGATAAAAAGGTCGCA
>JAARMF010005246.1:0-12296 GCA_022844705.1 Toxascaris leonina
AATAAATAAATAAATAAATACAAACCCATTGCCACTGCACTTACAAACTTTTCTAAACAAAGCGAAAGCACTTGTGTGAGTCTATACATTAGCGTATTGAAATTCTCGAACAATAGGCATGCTGCAATCTCATCAACTCCATCAATCTTCTGTGTTTGAGTCGTTTCACCTTTTGCACTTGAAATAACACAATTCTTTCTACAGAAGGGTCCCCATGATCAGCGATGACTGCCCATGGAGTATGATTAAATAACTTAAAAATAGCCAGTAAAAGAAAATGACATGAAAAAAAGAACCCAACGTTGCTACGTTGGGTTCCTGACCTTTAACTTTGAATTGAATTGTTTCCAACAGTTCATTAATGTGATGATATGCGAAGACAATAGACCTCAATAAGGTGTGCTGCAATCGGCTTCCAAAATACTTCAAGTCGTTCAAGGTTGGCCATCGTAGTTTGCTGTAGTTTCGCCACCGGGAAAAAGGAAGGCTCCCGAGTGCCATTCTGCGAGACAAGCATTGACTCGGATGAGAGCTTGCATAGGGCCGCGATCACATGATGCAGTGCAACATCATCCAGCTGGCTCGTCGAGTCAAACAGTTTGTTCAGCATCGAAGCCATCACTGGCACATCGGCCATCACTGCTGTCGTCAGCACACTCATTCCAGACGTCGCACCACTCAGCATCGATGTACTTTCAGTGCCTTCGCCTAAACAACAATCTCATCATATGTATGAACTATGACAGCGAACTTAAAAACAGAAAGTTTGAGGTTAGAACATTTCTTGCGCTCAAATACATCGATACTAACTGATGTGTAGAATATTGCTACACTTTTATAGGTTATTGAATCTCAACAGCCACAGAAATGAGAAATAAAAATGAGTGAAAATAAGGGAAATAGCATCAAGGAGGAAGATAAAAGGTAATCCTTTTTACACACAACCTTCCTTACGGAGAAAAGTTGGCTGGGGAATAAAAGAACCACTCACCTTCAGTTCTGAAGCCACCTTGGATGCTTGGTTTCATGCCAAGAATCCAGACGAGGTGCTGCACACTAGCCAAAACCAGATGCCAACAGTCCCCCAGTTGCTGCCCATTAGTCTGCGCGCATCCAATAAGCACCCGTGACACTTGCACATTTTTGGCAGTAAGCATGACAGGTGCATTAAAGAGATGCGAAGGCAACGATGGTGTTGGACATATTGTGCCCATCGCAACCACTTGACTTGGCTGGCCCAATGTCGACTCACTCTCGAATGTTTCTGTGCTTGATTTCGAACCTAAATTGTGCCGTGTTTACTTCGACGGAACATTGTAATATACCATGAAAGTTCGACTATAAATCCAAAATAATCATACATTTCCTTCCGAAAACCGCAACCTCTCATGAATTACTTCTCGGTAACTTCTTATGAAACAGTAACACTTCTGAAGATGACAAAGCACTGCACTGATTCCGGAACGGCATTAGTGAGCAACCAATCGGCATACCTGCAGCAGCGAGAACTTCCCATTTTTCAAGCATACTCCTCTCTCCCTCCTTCAAAGGTTATTTCCTCTAACTGTTAAGAAGATTATAGGTTCCTACCAATTATTGCTGTGTTGATTTCATAAAAATGTGCCCTCTAGCTACTCGACAGCAATGCAACAGTCAATAATGCCAACAAAATATTCCGAGTTTCGGGCTTAGACTAGAAGCACTTCACTAACAATCATCTACTTATAACTTCTCCATTTAACACAACAATAACTTCGGCAATTTGTATGAGATCGGCCATAATATGGCCTACTATGAAAAACAATCAAAAAAATAACCAAAATCTGCTCCATTAAAGGTAATCTAACTTTGTTCTAATATGCACTCACCAAGTCGAGATGAAGAGAAGAGGCTATTGCCCAAAACGGAACTCTCAGCTTTACTGAAGAGCTTGTTGTGAAGTTCACTGAAGAAATAACTTCTTCAACGAGGATAGTCGGAAATAATGAACCTTTACTAGCGTCTTTCTCCTGCAGACTGCTCATCGCACCGGGAATATTGTTGAGGCCAGCTGTGCCACCAAGTACACGCACCAGATAATTGGGTGGCAATGCCGCCTTACACAATGCAAACATTGCTGCATCACGGCCTGTCGTATGCTCCAGACGACATGACAAAAGCGCCAATGTCGAAATACACTTCAGCAGTTGCTCCGTTATTGACTCGTCCACACTGAAACAAACGTTACGTCAGCAGTGAGGAACACCGGGGGAGCAGCGGACGAAAATAGCGAAGTTTTTGCGGTCGCTCTTTCCCCAAAAGTTCGACGAAGATTTAGTGCCATTTAGCATGTATCGACAACGCAACCACAATGTGCTCCAACGATACCCTCGTTTGCGTTTCCCCTTTTTCGTTCCGTCTGATGTAGCAGTAGACTATATCGGAATATAGCCGTTTTTGTCTGCTAAGGAAAACAGCACTTAAGTTCCGCCTGGGGCAGTGACGATTTGCTACACTTTTCTTCGCCTTTCTTATCGTCAGGCTGCGCATCCTCAGCTATATCTGCTTTCCGGCAACGAGGTTATGCGTCCATCACTCCAATATACATATTTTTTGCAGAAACTCCTTACAAAATTATTCTCATCTATGTATCACTAAACAACGATCACTCATGTAGCCAATCGTACCGTCGGATCAGCTCTAAATTGCAATCGACATTCGATTATTTGAAAATCAGAACGATTTGAATAATGACCGGCAAGACAGCCTCTAATTTGTTGGGCAAGAAAGTTAATCCCCCCCCCCCCCTCGTTCTCCTCTTTCATGCTCGTCTACGAACTTTTTGCCTTACTACAGTGTCCATGAGCCTCACAGCTGCAAATGCAGCATCAGATGACCTCTCAAATACCGATGCTGAACAAACGTCATACCTCGCATCTAACAGCAATGACAATGCCGCAAGAAGGCTTGAATAAGACGACTGGAAGAGCTCCTTCGAAAGCTCTGAAAGATGTATACTGTGATCAGCAAATCGACATCAAATGGAAAATCATTCTGGCTGGTCCCTCCCTTCCGGCATATTTAGAAGCCTTAAAACGGTACATTTCAACCATAAAACCCGTTTCATCAGAAAGAAGAACGCTTCTCAAGGTGATACAAAATAACACAGGTAAACTACGTTTGTTTCCATTCTTTTGTGCGATGGAGTCGACTGCCTCGAAGATACACTGACATCCATCAACAATACATTCATAAGTGAGTGAGAGCGCATATCCTTCCGGCAAGACGATCGCCTCATGTTTATCCAATGAATCCAACCTGTAAACAACGGAAATTTTCAAACTATTGTCTCAAACGATGACGTCATGCGCACCTACCCTTGTAAGAACGCCACTTCTGATTATCTTTTAACGTGGAAATCCCATAAGACAAATCGCCACAGAAAATATTCCCACACATTCTAATCCAATTCTAATACTCGCAGTTCCGAATAACAAAGCAATTCATTCTCCCCTTCAAATCACTGAAAAAGAGGGTAATCACTTTCCCTCAATAAACCCTGTTTTAAGCCAGAAGATGCACTGTTGTATACGTACATTCTTTAGGTATAGTTAGTTGCTATCTAATGCAAAATTTGCAGGATAAATAACTCACTGCTATCAACTTAACAGTTTCTCTCAAACAAAGCCCTTCCCTTCCACCTNCGGAAAAAAACTGTCCAAACTGAATAAGCCGTGAGTTTGATTCGCAGTAACGCAGTACCTAACGCTGATTTACAGGAGTGATGAAGTGATCAATGAACGTGAAAATCTCATCTTGCATTGGTAACAAGGAAAATGACGAGTTCGACTCGAATTCGATGTTGGCAAACGGCTCTTTGCTCTAATTACTCAAAAATCAGTGTCAAATGAGGCATCACTCTGTTCTGATCGCAAATTTCAGTCCAAATTCGATATCTACCAAAAGTTTTCTACTGAATGAAATATTCAGGTCTAAAGCACGTCAAGTTAACGACCCTCTTCGAATTAAAAGTAATTTCCACATAAATAAGCCATTCTATCATATTATGCCTAAAGAGATGCATCACTGCACACTTCAATGTCTAAGCAATCACTCATCACTTAAGAACTACTATAGACCATTACGAACAACGCGAAAATAATAGAGAGTTAGTGAACGAAACAAATAGGAACGAACAGAATAGATTTCTTTGCTGAAATGTTCGATGAAAGAGGGATCCAAATACCCCGATAGATGAAACCCGATTGAACGATAGACTGACCACCCGAATCAAAAGGTTGCTCGTCATCTTTTGTCACTGAAAACGTGTCAAACATTCATTCAGATTATTTACAGCAGTAAGTATTTGAAAGTGAGTATTCTAGACACTCAACGCATCAAAATCATTTGAAATAAATAAATAAATAAATAAATAAATAAATATATTCAATTAAACATCAAAGCTAATTTCTTAAACTTCGGTCAAATCGACGTGCAATCACAAATGAGAAAGAAGCCTATCACATATTCGAATAAGGCATTGGTGCAACACCACCTTGATGCGTCAAACTAAATGATTGCAACTTTCTTTAGTCGCAGAGTGATAACCTAGATTGATAACAATTGATAACTAAACGGCTCGAAGTGATAACAACTTAACCATTAAGATTAAAAGCTGCGCTATATTCAACTTTCCTTATCAAGCACACAACTTTGCCAGTAAGTACCATTGGCATAGATAAGAGAAATCGCTATCGAGGTGTATTCTTTCAAGAAAGATGAATAAAATCGCGAAGCCGAGAAGCAAATTTTGACAAGTTTTCCGCATATGCAAAAAGCCCAATTTGTGGCACTTAGCAAAAATTGACCGCAACCGATTTTAGATTCAAATGTCATAAATTATATAATTCGTCTTCTGCNATATAATTCGCCTTCTGCAAATATCAGCACATAATAATGAACGAACTCTGATTCTACAACCAACTCTTTCTAGTTCGTTGCAAAAAAATAATTCCCACTGACCAGCATTTGCGATATCTGGTCGCAGGAAAGATAGCTGCACATAGGCCGCCAATCCAGACATCATCGAGTGCACAACTTTTGCCGAATTTTGCCGTGCATCGTAGCTCTCACAAAACCACCTATACATTAATATTTCCTCATAAAATATATCGTATCACAACAGTATCTAAGAAAGGGTATTGCTTTAACGCAGAGATTGTCAGTAATTTTATGCCTATTTTGAAATTAACTACCAACACATCATTTGCACCTATAATTTCCATTGAATGTGATATATCGCACGTTTTTGCAGATGAACCGAAAAAAGAACTGCTGATGGCTCAACTCATAAACAAATTGAGCCGTTTTGCCATCACAGAGTCAACAATCAATTTTCACCTAGAGCAGNAAGCAGCAGAATGATGTGTGCTAGAAGGGTGCCATACAGCTAGAAATATCACATTAAGTGTTCGAAGTTGTGCTGCTCAAATGCACCTCTATTACCCTAGGGGTTAGTGCTTATATCCGTTTCGCTCTGTCGCACCTCCTTCATCTTAACAAAAGAGACTCCCCTCAAGCATCTTTTGAATGCCTTTCCCACCTATACATAACTCCTAAGCAACAACAACTAAGTTCGTGATTTGTAAATACTATAAGCATTGCCAGAGAATCAAAGCAAAACATTTATAGTGTGCGGATTATTTTCGTATCTTTTCGTTGAATTAAAAGAAATAAAAGATAGAAACAAGAAGATACAGTAACAAATCTGGTTGTACCACAATCCTGTGCAACACTTCAAGAGCGATTGCGCGTTGCCAGCCCAGCTTATCCGACTCGAGGAACTTCACCAAAAGAGAGAGGAATATTTCACATTCAGTCACCTGCAACTCCTCAATCTGAAGAATGTGCTGAATTTGAATAAAAAAATCATCTTAAACAACCTGAAAATACTTTCAGAGGGGGATAAAACAAAAACCACTGAAGATTGTTAATGAATTTATAAAGCAGTTGCTTTCGAAAAGTTCCTTCGATGGAGGTCTCTACTTCTTCTTTCCGCAGACGGGATGGTTTTGCCACAATGAGCCTTGTGACATGAAATTTGAACTATGCGAATCCCGTACTACAAAACCTTTTCCAACAAACTAAAAAACGAGTGAAATCAACTCCAATGACGAAGTTCAAAGAGACAATAAAAAACGTTAATGTAGTGAGAAACGCACCTTAGTTTGCTTACCTCATCCCTTCTCCCTAACCCTTTCCTTCTTATATAAACACCATCAAATGTAGAGCGTTATTGTTGTCGCATCTTATTTATATGATAACAAACATATCAACAGTACCATTTTGCTCGAAATATGTGATATAACAGGGGCTGATCGATCAAAAAGGTCAATCTGATGCATCGATTAATGAACTTATCACGAAAGTTCCCCGAATTTTGCGTTGCTCAAAAACAGTATTAGGCAACAAAACACAGCTTGCACCAGACCAAATTCTGACTTCTGGAGAGGTGCTCACAGATATTCTTTCTTCTACGAGAACTTACACGGGAGGATGCTCGACCAATCTGAATGTGAATCTTTGAAAAGCAACGTACAAGGAGTTCATAAAAATGTGTGATGAGTACGGCAACTACACGCAGTAATCGCATCGAGATGGGGAAGTAAGGTCGCTCAGGTGAACCGGGCATCTGACCCACTGTGGCAGATTCCACAGAAGACCGTGATGTCACTGAGTGTGGGTGTTGCGATGCAATCTGCAAAATTAGTAGACTCACAAAATTTTCGGGAAAAAACTCTTTCCGTTACCGATTATTCTGATGTTCGCAATCGCAATCCCCTAATTAGAATAACAAGAACATCGGAAAAGGAAACCACAGTTCGTTCATCCCCTTCCCCTCTCCAATCGCCTTGCCTTACTGCATTTGAAATAATCTTTTAAAAAACAGCTTAAGAACCTTTATAGCTTAAAATGCCGAAATCGACCGCAGCTAAAATAATTACTTACTCTTCCACCAAATCCTATCTATTCCTCTTAAAGAAGCCAATATTTCAGAGATAAACCTCATACCTGCATATGTTTGTGATTGGGTGCGAACAGTCTAATCACCAACGGACATACTTGATCCTTTAGCAACTGTGCGAACTCAGCGTGCTGCAATTGTTTGGATTATATGAAAATGAATACGGCAAGTAAATGACACTCACAACGATACAAATGCATCACCGAACACACAAATGCTTCAGTGGGCGAGTCTTTCCAAACGATATAAAGGCATAATGCGGTGGTTTATAGGCCATACAATAATAAAGTGACTCTCATCCCATGAAACCATTGAATCTATTGTTTGTGATGCAATTCGGTTATGCCAACAGCATCGAAAACGTCCGTTTTATCTTGTTGGACAACTTATTGCTGTCCGCATAAAAATATTTCGTGTAAAATTCCCCACAATCCGCCTATTCCTCTTCTCATTCCTTCATTGGCCCATTTTATGATGCGAAAAACTGTGGGTGCATTTGAAAGGTTAATCGAACATTATTACTTCGGTGGCATTGCTTTTCTCTGAATTTTACACAAATTTATGCTAAAATAAATGATCTTCGGCAGCATTTATGCCAAATCTAAACGGGGCAATTTTATATGAGGATCCAAACAGCAATACAGAATCTTTTAGATCTCTTCCTTGAAAGAAACTTCTCATTATCACTTCAACGCTGCAAATAGCAACACCAAAATGTCAACGAAACATTACGTTGTCAAAGGTATGTTGCTGAGACAATATTACACCTATTGCTCACATTATCAGAAATGGAGCATAGTGAGTCACCACAGCGATATATTCTTTCATATAAGGCAACTCCTGACACTCCTCATTTCTTCAGTCTTTTGCGATAGAATATACACAAACACCAATGCAGTACCAATATTCTGAGATGAATCAACTCGAAAATCGAGCAAGGAGGAAGTAGTTCATAAAGTAAAATACGAAGATTAATTCGCAGACCTTAACAAATATGGATGGGTAGACGGCTAACACCGACTCCAACAATTCCAAGCCAAGCGTACGGGTCATCTCTTGAATACCGATCAGCCAACATGGTGGCTCTGCGTTGATCAACAGACAGAGATCCTGAAGCACCGACTTTGTCACATAACCATATCCCTTCTGTCTAGACGACTGTAATTGAGAAGGCGAAACAACTAAATTTTTCTCTCTGCAATGGAAAAAAAAATCTAACTCTCTGGTCTAATGCCTCAACCAGTTTACATCGACTCCTCCTTCACGAACCGAACTCTTTTTGAAGCCGATCATCGAACTCAAATTAAACTCGCCATGACGACACTACAGCACCCGGAAACTCCCAGCAATGCCGCATTCTTTTTTCTCCAATCGTCACTGTTGATTTTGGTCATCGCACGTCCATATGTGCCGCCATCAATTTCTGTACCCTTAACTGAGATATAAGCACGAACTTGGATTTCATAAAAGCGCGCTTTAGGATAAGCACTCAAAGCGGATTGAAACCTCACTGAAGCACAAAATTTAACCATCTATCTTAAGACAACGATTCCTAGGCGAAGGATTAATACTCATGCCACGTCCAGCTCATTCTTGAGTATTCGATGAACAGCTTCATTAGGTTGCCCGAACGATGACGATTCGCCCATTTCCCCTAAAGGACCTACCCGAAAGAGCATATATCCATCAGCAGCACACGGCCTCAGTGTCGGTGGTGCAGCACGGACGTTCATTTTCACAGTTTGGTGCACGATTGGCAGCTCGCCGCTCTTCATTCCGTCTTCCTAAAACAACTCCGAAACATCACTTAAGTCCACACTCAAAGCACTCGCCGAAACAGATGTTTAATCAACGTAACAACATCTATGACATAAACAAAGAAAACTTATTTATATCTAAAAATAGCGAATGAATGTCCATTGATCACAGATGCAAATACACAACTCTTTCCCAGGCTCGCCTATCAAGAATAGAGGTCATGCAACCGGCTGCCGAACTTCATCAGGAAGAGGAAAAGCGCCGAAAAATCAGTGGAAAAAAAAGAAAAGACAAGAAAATGAAGTGAAATGGGTGCTCCCATCTTAGACTGACCCAAAAGCATTTCTTCTGAAAGTCCATGTCGCAGCGTTCTCAAATTAAAATCGAACAAAAATAAAACCTCGATAGCGTAAAATGATCACATAAGCGCCTTATGCATTCAAAAGGATCATGCGGCTTTCTCGTAAACTTTAGATCAAATATTCAACGTTCGCCGAGTTAGGAGATGATGCAAATGACTATTTTCGAAACCTTAGAAAGACTTCGAGAATGCACCGTCGACTTCCCCCAGCCGAGCACTTCAAAAATTCGCAGTGTGACATCACAACTGCGAATTATGGTAACTTGAAAAACCTGGCTCCCTTGATACTCCTCCTCTCCCTCCCCACCCCCTCCCCTCCCCCTGCAAAAAACAAGAAAGAACGAATCGCAAGTGTGGAGGGAGGGTAGGCGCCCACATCATAGACAAAATAAGAAGAGCCACTCAGGGCTGTCCCACACACCAAAAATTCGCGACGTCTAACCCCACCTATCTAAGTCACCGCTCTGTGAAGCATTATTATGATTCCCTCTCACTCGCAATTCCTCTTTTTGTATTTTAATACGCCACCGATTCGATTTCTACTCTTTTTAGCACATATTAAGCATGGGTTCTGGTCGCTTGGACGATTGCCGAGCGGTCGAGTCTACAATCGTTCAGCTCGATACGCTGATGGACTATGGAACAGCCATCGGATATGGCGATTACCTACGAATATGTTGAACAAGCAGGCGAAGTTCTGACCGCATCAACTCGCGCTTCCTATTCTTTCGATGCATTCATGCTCATCATAATACAAAACTAGGATTTTAGCGGAATACAGAACAAAGCAGTCTAGCACCAATAATTCATACTAAGAGGTTCACTCTTTTCTTCAGCAATTATGGCAGCAATGGCGTTCCTTTGTTAGATGAGTTCAAGACCACAAGTGACAGTGAGGAATGAATTGTTTGCAATGGAGTACCTGAACAACACGTTCAAAGACACAATTGACCATCTGACGAACAGTTGCCGATGCGGTGTTGATTACAATCGGATCCTTCGCGAAATTCAAACGGAAGCACATCACAAGACACTAAAATCACTTGTTCGAGTCTTTGCACTATTCTGGTAGGAAGATTTGTCAGGACACAGTTATGCGGCGTTCTTAAGAGCTCGAGTGGAGGATTGGACGCTAAACGGAACAAACTTGTTCTCTTCCACTTGTTAATTTACTGTCAGTAGCAATGGCCTGATGTAAGAGTCTGCATAACCAATCATACAAAGCATTGCAATTTGAAAGCGACCATAACTGAAAAACGAATCTACACGATGGGAGCAAAGTGAAGTAAAACGACATATAAATGAATACCTTAGCAAGCCACTGTCCACATACAAGCATTTCAGTGCTCACCAAAGGGGTGAGTGTCTGCAAAATTCTTAGTTCCTCACATTCGGCCTCCATTAGGTGCCACAACTCGTTCACGATTAATGGTGCCGACATCTGTAAATCGAATCTGAATTTCTCGATGAAAGGAATATCACTGTTCTATTATTTTGGCCAATTCGCAAGCGTCGCAAAGCAAAGAAGATAGAAAGAGTTATCTAGGAGATAGTGGAATAAAGTCAATGACGCAATAAGATTGAAAATTTGAGTTTGAAGGAGGATGAAGTGCTTTCTTTACAGCTTTTAGTGACTCTTCATATTGGTTAATTAAAACGATTCATTCCTTTCATATTAAGATAAAGGCGCACAAACAAAATTGCCTTAATTTTCCTACATCAACATACCCAAATTTCATCTACACTCCTAACCTTTTTTCACTTATCCCTTCCGCTAAAACGCCCTTTCTTCACATGGCTAACAAAGCCCATCCTCTCCCCATCCATTTAGAAATATTGGAAATGAAGTAATACATGAGGTGTTGGCTGTACCTGCACAGCGTATTTCATTTGTTAATCAGCCACTATGCTATCTAAAAAATAACTGCATTCACAGTACACGAAAAGCTTGTAGAGACGTAATGAACGAGCAAATACGGAGTGCAAAACTGTACTGCAACATACCCGCAGTGTTTAATTCACACATTGATTTAACTTCCTCATCAAACTTCAAACGGCTCTCTTAGAGATTATTAACTTAAATAGAAGATAAAAGCCTCTCTGCTCAAAACAATGGTTCGCCCTTTTTCCTCGCCAACTCTACAAATGTCACCTTTGCAATATACACTATCCACGTTTAACACCTGTGCCGCTTGCTCTATACTGTTCCATTTACGCCGTCTATATAGGTTAAATGCACTTTCTACGTACATAAAGTGATATTTTTTAATGCCCGCTGGGCATCCATCCTATTTCCTTGGTGGCTGATTAACTTTGTCGACGGCACATCCAGGAATTTAGGAATATAGGAGCCAGCGAAGGAGATTCTCAGAGCTCAAAATTTCAACTGTTCAATGTGCCACTCCCGTCATCTCATTCATCAGCTCTGACTGGCTCACACTTTTGATGGCGTATATGATATAAGGAGCAGTGCCAAGCTCCTTTCAAGAGAATTCAACCACTCACTAGCATGGATTCGAAACGACTACTAAGGGATAGTGGTATGCGAGTTCAATAGCTATAAACGTACCGAATATAAAAACTGCTTTATATAAAGCACAAACACCAACCGGTTCGATAACCCTATGCTGAATCATTTTTTGAATTGCCTGCAATGAGATCTGCACCAGACGGGCATTCTTGCTTGCACAGCCCAAGACTAATGGTTGCAGCAGCTCCGAACTTGCACTGCGCAGATTTGTCAACAAGTTTTGCTCATTCGAACCACTGCTGATATTGCGGATCTTCACGAGACCTGATTCGGCTGCCTGCAATATCACCTCGAATACTGATGACACCTGAATGCTACCGGACACATCGGTCCAAAATCCAAGTAAACCATACTTTAGATCTCCGATTCTCGTCTGCACATCCCATGTCATACATACCCTGAACGATAACTCCACTCGGAATGTTCCTTGAAANTGTCTGCACATCCCATGTCATACCCTGAACGATAAACTCCACTCGGAATGTTCCTTGAAAAGTAGATGCTAGTGCTTATGGATACCGATTACTCAGTGACGAGCACAGCACACAGTTAATCCCATATTTCGACATCTTATGCCATCATTACAGAAGAATCGAACATGTAAGGAATGAGGAAACTAGAAAGGTATTGACACTCCTTTCAAC
>JAARMF010005247.1:0-12296 GCA_022844705.1 Toxascaris leonina
GAACAGCTGCAATGATCGCCAAAGATTTTCGACACTATATAGCCTTATAAGTCGTATTAAATCGAAAATATTTATGCACATATCGCACGATATATTCAAATTAAAGGCAACGTTATTGGGTGCGCATACAACAGGGAAACACAAAGGAAACGCAACGCGCAAATTTGTTGCCAACTATACAACACTCCGTCGATGCTATTCATAAACTTTGATTATCGACTTCTACGGAATTCTACATGGTTTTGAGCTCATTCGAGAGTGTTTTACAAGTCGATTATATGAAAGAGGATGATCCCGGAAACAAGTGACAATATTGCAGCGATATGCGTGTAATCTGGTAATCGGTGAAATAGGTTACTAACGTGCACAAAAGTTACCGGAAAAGAATGGTGTAAAGTAGGCCATATGGAAGGGAAAAAGACAAGTAATATAACGTCCCTATACGAATTACAGTTATGATGCAGTCATTGGTGCTGGTAAATTTGGCAGGTTAGCTGACCGAAATTCGGTTTCCTCAGCTTGCACTACGTTAATGTTTTCTTGCAGTTTAGCTCGATCGCATTTTCCACGAGGATAAATTTATGAAACCACAGTGGATGATTGAGAAAATAAGAATATTCCAATTGCAAATGAACAAATGAATGTTTGCTTTTTTGAATCCCTCTCTATCATTGTGATATGGACGATTTATAAGAACGGTTATAGCATTTTGTTTTAGCTTTGATCGATCTCGTGGGTTCTTAAACGCATGGCTATTTGCTGCTTTTATACACACGCATGTATAGTGTTTTTCTTGTATAGATNCATAGATATTTTTTTACTGGATCTATTCCATGCTTTCTTTATTGTAAATAAAGATTCATTCACAATATGGACCGGTTTCTGGTTTAAACACTATCAGTGTCAACAAGTCAATTGCTACAGACACTTTTGGTGGGCATTCTTTTGCGAATGAACTAGATGGTAAACGCAAGTAAGATGACTGATTGATGTGAATGAGATGCAAGGTACGACTCATAAAAGATACCCGATATAAAATAAGCAAAATTTTGGTGACAATTGAATGAGAGTTGGAAAAGACTTAGAAGGTGAATGAATGAGAAGGAGGATACGCCTGGCTTCCTCCAGTTGGCGATTCTACGCCAATTACCGGTTATCAATGCAATCACAGGTAAACATAAGCGAACAAGTGTGTTATAGNTACAGGTAAGCAAACATAAGCGAACAAGTGTGTTATAGAAATTGGCATAGACAAAATGCGCACAATATGCGGTTTCATTCAGCATATTCTATTTTCGCACAAAAAGATTGCCATCACATAATACTCTATTTACAAATAGAAAGGCGCATCGGACGCAACCGGCTGCTTACTCCAAGGCGATGAATAAACGCCTGATGACGCGTTCTCATATAGAACCGACCGGCTGCACAAATCGTAAAGCAAAAATAAGTTTTCAATGGATGCCATCAGGCAAAGGGCCCTTTGTAGGAGTCCAAATCACACTGCACTTTAAGTGGCAGCTGACGATGGAATCTTTGCCTATCTGTGCATACAGCGCAAATATGTAAGCCGCCACAACAACCTGTTGCAACACTTTCGAAGATATCCAACTGTTACTGCATACATCAGGGCGCAGCTATGGTATAGTGGGAATACAACTCTTCACGAAACGTTAAGTTGAGGCTATCTTAGCGCAGCCTCACCTCCCCATCATGAAGTGTCAGCGAAATATTTTCAATGAAAATGACCCTCAGCTTTTTCGTCCCAAAAATTGGGACAATTCTGTTTCCGCTTAATATCACAGTCGAAATTTCTTCGTAGACTAAGTTTCTTACAATCGGCATTTTTATTTGTTTGTTTTGAACAATTTGTTATTTCGTTCACAATGCTTATTTGCTCATACAAAACATAAAAACTTTTTATTGGCATATGCAAAGTGTTGTTTCGCCAATTTCATGGGAATTGATCAGTGGGAATAAATTGAAAACGGCGTGATAAGAGATGCTTTCGGCGCAATCAACGCAAATTTTTAATTCGCGTGAACCAATGATACCAAATTCTTTTGCAAATCTCGAGAGGCTTTTATGCTTTTCGAATGACTCAAATACGACACTTTATTTCCCTCTTATCTGAACATTTTTTCCGCTATTCTAAGCACTTATTTCCACATAACTGTATACGTTACATTCGATGATATGTAGCGTTAATATCGAATATTTGATCGAAATATTATTGATGAAACTGAGAGTGAATTTGCGAATATTAATTCAACAAAAGGAAATGCGCAGAACAGCGACATTAATATGAAAGTATTTCTCTATTCATGAGAGAGTATTATTGATAAGTGAATATTTATACAACTTTTTAGTGGCAGCTGCAAAGTCCCTTTCGTATATAGCATTCAACGCAAATAAATTCCACTATAAGATGAGATTTCAGGTTGCGCTCAAATAAATATCAAAGTCAGCAAACGAATAAATTCCCTCAGCAACAATTCTGNAATTTCAAATTGCGCTCAAATAATATCAAAGTCAGCAAATAAATAAATTCCCTCAGCAACAATTCTGTCTAATAACTCAAACATCTATACGTTAGGCGCACGTTCAATTGAAAGAAATCAAAGTGCATTGCTTCAATAAAAACCTATGCAACGTTGCTCCCAAAAGTCTCACAGTTTCGAACGGAAAAGACGCGTTCGCTTGCTTTTTCTGGTGTCATCACTGATAAACAATCGAACGCTATGTCGAAACCACTGTGACTTCTATCTAGTGATATTGCTCTATCAAAAATTTTCAGTATAATTCTGCACATATATTTCTCCCTCAAAAGTGCTATAATACCTAGTCTTTCCAGCACGTCTACCATCTTTCGAAATACATAGTCTACTGTGCCTNATTTCCAGCACGTCTACCATCCTTCGAAATACATAGTCTACTATGCCTATGATGTACTGCGGTTTTGGATTTGGTACGATATTAATACTGTACTTTTTATGCTTCGGATTTTCTCTATATAAATGAACACGACAAGAGAAGTCACATCATTTTCATACGTATTCTGCGTTCGTCGAAAGCCCTAGGAACCTTCTAAAGTATCTTACAATCAAATAGACAGCCATCACCTATTTCCACGGATGGACGACTCTCATTCGCAATCAGAAGCAATTGAAACACCGATGTCATTTAAACCCCCAATGGATCGTACAAGCATAAAGTATAACAGTTGGCAAATGCACCGCAGAACAGAAAGTGAAGTCGGGAACAAAGGGATTGGGAAAAAACACAGGACAATTTTTTGCAGCAGTATATATATAAGCCTCTAAGCAAATGCGTATATGAATCACATTTCCTTGAAGAGATAGGAGAAGATGAGCTCTCCTTCTCTTTACCATATGCCTTGCCGTCATGAATCTATTTCCATTTCTGTCGATTTTCAGAAATGCTCTATAAGCCTATCAACCGTTACTAAAGCGTTCGAATTGAATCCGATCCGGACATTGAATGGAGTCGTTCAGCCGTTGACCGTCTTATCCTCAACCTCCGTATGATCCTCATTAGCCCACCCACCTCAATATGACACCGTGAACTATTCATTTCAGTCTTTTGGAAATCACTTACCAAGCCAAAATTCCCACCTGTTTTTCGAAACCATCAGTTTGTTCATCGGTTTCAACATGCCGCTGTCTGAAAAGACACTCAATCGACGCCTTGTCTCTTTGCAGTCTATTTCAGAGTTCTTTACCTCGAACCGACTTCGAAAAGTGCGCACTATGTTTGCGCATGAGTCAGTTACCACTGGCTCACTTATTTCACAGTATCCGTGGTAGCCCAATTGCTAGCTTGCTGCCACCAAGTGGGGTAGGTTACGACATTCAGCTTGTTTCTAGGCAGCTCGAGAGTCACTGTTTTCGAACAACCATGATGTTAGCGGCAGTACAACGCCAAGAAGAAAACATTACGTTGTACAAATAAAGAATGGGAGCAATTTCCATTTGCTATGTTTTCGCTTCTTCATCATGCACTTATGAAAAGTTTAATTTTCTAAGAAGTCCGCATAAAATGTCATCTTTAGAAGAAAAGTTATACAAAATAATCACTCATAAAGAATGAAGCCATAAGAAATAAAAAGATGAGAAAGGTAATTATTACCCATTCAAGGACAACCTGACGAACAAGTAAAACAACCCTGGCGGTTACTCATTTTTATTGACCTCGTTAAACAGCTATGATAGAAAATCCAGTCCACAAGTTTTCAATTGAACATTTTATCGCATACAGCTAGCTGTAGTGTCACTCCGAGACCGAATGCTCAAACTTGAAGCTGCAAAAGCGCATCGAATTTCTTATAAAGAAGCACATTTTAAGTACAAATACAGTAAAGGAACAGTACAAGATACTTATACTTTTTCCACAAAAAATCGGCACAATTGTCTTCTTTCCTTTGCCATCCGAAAATCATTTTGCACTATAGTTGTACTCAACTCGTCAAATTTAATTTGGTGCAATATTGTCCTATATATGATATTAGCATGATCACAGTAGGAAGAATACAATACCGTTTGGTACAGTGGCATCGTAACTTCTATCGCACTGCCGCAATTCTGCTCACCGCCAATTCAGCTACATTATTTAAATAATGAATAAGGAGGAGAGTGAAAGATAAAAGCTCAGGCAGCAACTTGCTCGAGTAACGGTGACCGAGTTGAATTCAAATTATTGATATGCTTTGAGCAAAGAATCGAACCTAGCGAAGTATGGTCACATAATGAAACAACTCCGAGATAACGTTGTGGAAGTCAATGTATCTCAGCTTTTGAAGAATGAGGTTCGAACCTATTTCCACGTTTTTTTTTCGCAGGAATGTCACACGTGTTTTTCATGCTTCTAATGTTTGCTTTTTCAATCATCCATTGCGGTAAACGACCAATAAAGAACACAAAAAAACGGCTGAAATGCAGAAGGAACTAGCGGCAGAAAGAGGCGATCAAAGATTAGGCACTTGCAGCTGTCGAAGCATTGAAATACGGCACATCTAATTTATAGGTGAATTTGAACATACACATCACTGTGGTCTACTGAACAATACTTAACGTTCATTGATGAGCGCAGAAGTAATATGGCCTAATAAACGTATTGAGGAAGGGCGATGTGAAGGGTACCTCCTTTTTGGCGATCGCATATAAAATCAGTGAAATCTATATTTTACTTCATTCATAACACTTCTAATGCATCAAGAAGAATCAATATTTTACATGTGTTAATGGAAACGAACGGAGAAAGACGACAGGATGCTCTGACAGAGTGTGCGCTTTGTACCTATCAATAGGTCGCAAAAATATTGGGAAATGATAGAATGCTCTTCTGGATATACAGATTCTCTGAACAAGGAAATGCCTATAAATTTGTCAATGAGAAGCTATTGTTTTGCTTGCAATGGAGCATTTGTTAAAGAAGTTCTGCGAGCAACCTATAAAAAAGTAACAAGTTCTTCGAATAGACTTGCATTTAATAGTCTAAGGTAGAGCAGTCATAAAAGTTTATTGAAGATTGGAAGATAGATAGGCACATACGAAGCTCGTGCATTGGCGCAGACATGATGCCAGTGCACTGTGCTTTTGCAAGAAAATGACCAAAAACGCATAAAAAGCTTCGAAGAGATGGCAGAGAATCGAAAACATGGCTCGATAGGCTCGAATCGTTAGCGATAAGGTTGAAAGCCTACTAAACGACTGACTCGCTCCAATTACTTCCTGTTTCTCTAATCCTTCCCCTTCTACCTCTCCAAAACATCAATAATTTATTCGGCTGCCTATTTAGAAAATAAACAAATTGAGATGAAATGGGAACGCACATTCGTTGTCGCTGCGATGGCTGGTGGACAATGCTCTTCCGGGAAATCGAACGATTCGCTGAAGATGGTGCTCAAATCCAATTGCCAATTGAATGGTCGCTGCACCGTAGGTGGCGGTTTCTTTTCAATATTATTCATTTCGACTGTAGGACGATGCGGTACAACCGCCTCGGCTTCAGATTCCTCATCGCTGTCGTTACTTTTGTGCCTCAGTGCACAACAACAGCAACAACGGCTAAAAGCACGTGACAACAATGACGACATTGTTGACTTGCCCAATAAAGAGACAACCTTCCTCGCACTCTATCAATGTCACAAGTGCAAAATTTGTTGAATCACCGTTTCAGCAGTTAACAATGGTAGAATAAAGACAAAATTGTATAATGCCTCGATGCCGTTCATATTAAATCTGATCAATTACGTCCTCGTTGGCACCGTCGACGAATGTGTTTGCTTAACACCAAATAGTCAATTAGTTGTCGTCTATGAAGCGTGCTAAGAAGCAATCTCTCAACAAGCCTTCTGAAGGCACTCGCTGGCCATAATTACGTTGAAAAAACGGCTGGCAGCGCCGTCTATATCAGAATCGACCCACAGTGGCAAAAACGGGAGCTAACGTTCGTAAAGACAATCGCTCGTTCAAGGCGACGGTCATTCGCTCGTCGAAAATTCGCAACACACTTCGGCCTGGAAAAAACCTCTCTAGTAATTTGGGACGTAGAACAGGTAAAAGCGAGAAGCTGGGGTGTGGACGATGTTATGAACAGAGAATTTGGATCAGTTATCAGCCGATGGTCGTCGTCGCTTAATGCAAATCATTGACAGCGGAGCTGTTGCGGAATGCAGCTGAATGCACAGTATAACCTATGAATGCGGACAGTCTAACCGGATACAGGAAACGTAGAGTTGCGACGAAGACGCGCTCTAACAACGGCTAAGCGAAATCATTCGACAAGCGCCGATGAAAAAAGGTCGGACGTGTGCGTAGCGAGTTGTTGGAGTTTTGTTGTGCCGTTGCTCGAGATGGGCGGACCGAGACTCGCTTCCACCAGAAAACGCCGCCGCCATCAACAACGCCGCTGCTGCTGCTGCCGACGCCGCCGCCGCCATTGCGGTAAATGTGGCGTTCATTACTCTTCACCGCCACTCAACTAGCAGCGCTTGCCTCAGGCATTCGCTTAGTGGAGTCATCAGCACAGATTTGCCTAATGATACAACCTAGGATTAGAGATGTGCTCCATGTTCTTCTATTCTCATTAATATTCCTGGCATTCGATTCCTAGGCTTAGCGAAATGAGGAAGTGCGATTGACTTTTAACCATTTGCGTAACCTTTGTTCTCAATGAGCAAATGAAAGCTTTTGGAGTGATGGTTCACGCTGTTTTTTGTCTGCGTGGACATCGCAATGGTAAGCGGTGATACGGGCCGTAGTGCTGCTGGCTGATTTACAGTGGCGCATTGCCGCTCGTGTAAAAGGCACCCTCACTGTCGCCAACACCAACTATCCACCCGATTAGTTTGCCTAATGTGAGCAGATAGACGACACTGCTTTTGCCTACTATGTTGCTTGTGTTGATATCAACGCCCATTGCTTGTAGAGTGTAGCTTGTTTGGCACGCCTACCGAATGGTTCATTTTGTAATTGCTGCATCATTACAGCTTATTATCAAAACAACATATGAATCTTATAGACTCACTAGTATTTCATAGCTGAATAAACTATTTTCATTGTACATTTATTGAGCATAATTATTTGCTAGTCACTGCGTAATTGGCGGTGCATTTTGTAAAACAAATCGTACAATTGAAGATTATACCATGGATCGGCATAGTTACGAACGGTTATATCCTCGACATTCCAATATGCAAATGACGAACTAAAAGTGAACGAATGAGTAGTGACATTTTACAGCTTGATTGTCTATTTTCTTGTGATCCGTTGAAATTGCGCATCCCTCAATTTGCAAATGGAAATGCAACTTTATGTGTGTCACTATTTCTGCTTAGTTGTAGTGATGCAGGTTGGCATCGTTCGCATCTTCGCCGTTCTATGCTTTTCATCACTTCTCTTGCTTGCCTCCACTATTCCCTTGCCAATTACAAGTTTGTCAATTTCCCGTTGCTTCTCGCACCTCAACTTAGCCTTAATACTTCTTTCAACACTCCAAACGTGCAAACTCACTTCGATGTGCACTGCGAATAATCCTATAGAGGGTGACAGTGTGAACATCCGTCAGTCGATTTCATCATTCTTATCCTTTAGACGGGCGGCTAATGGATTGGCTATAAGCTACGCCATGTGTTTCTGTTGTGCGGTTTATATGTGGGCGAAATAAAAACGGGAACGTAAGGGAAAAGTTGATCATATTGCTGGCATTGGGAAGTATGGAGTCGGCGAAGGAAGGAGGGGAAATCCAGAGGAAGAGTACCTTACACAATGAATTCACAGGACTCCTTTTTGAGCGCTTCTAGAGTGATCTGAATAATGAAAATGCCCTTAATATCGGGAGCAAATAGTGCAATGCACTCACTCGTCAATTGCCTATGCTGCAAGCCTTGAGGTTTCCAGGTGACTTCCACTTGAGTGACAGTGTCTTCCGAAGAAACATCTTTGCCGACAACAACAGTGTTCTCGAAGGTACTGAAACTTATAAACCTCTCTGCGAGAGCCAATTCACAAAGTTATGAATACCGTAAGCCCCTTAGCCTCGTTTGCAAGGCTGTGTGGCATATACATTTAGGAGCATCTGACATTACATTGCTTTTTTGCTCAGCGAGAAAGGAAATGTTGTCAGTGATCCATTTTTCTGCGTGCTCGTTTGTCCGCCAATCCCCATANTCTTACACAATGAATTCACAGGCCTCTTTTTTGAGCGCTTCTAGAGTGATCTGAATAATGAAAATGCCCTTAATATCGGGAGCAAATAGTGCAATGTACTCACTCGTCAATTGCCTATGCTGCAAGCCTTGAGGTTTCCAGGTGACTTCCACTTGAGTGACAGTGTCTTCCGAAGAAACATCTTTGCCGACAACAACAGTGTTCTCGAAGGTACTGAAACTTATAAACCTCTCTGCGAGAGCCAATTCCCAAAGTTATGAATACCGTAAGCCCCTTAGCCTCGTTTGCAAGGCTGTGTGGCATATACATTTAGGAGCATCTGACATTACATTGCTTTTTTGCTCAGCGAGAAAGGAAATGTTGTCAGTGATCCATTTTTCTGCGTGCTCGTTTGTCCGCCAATCCCCATATTTCAGCTTGAGGACCTGGAAGTGAAATATCGACTGAAATAAAAATTTTGAATCCGATATGCAGACCGATATTCGATATTTTTGCTTAGAGCAAAGAAATCACTTTCTCCTTTCGGGCAATTGCTTTGTAACTCCTCATATCTGCCTGCGATTATAGCTCTAGATTTCAAATCCCAAAAAGAATGGATGCTTCTGCAGCAGAAATTGCACCTCTGAAACAAATGGGTTTTGCGAACTAAGTACTCGTCCTCAATGTCGTAATCACTCATGCAATGGTAAAAACGTTACCCTTTAGTGGCAAAAACAAATATTGGAATTTTCAGATGCTTGCGAGCCTTGTTGTAGTTAGCAAGTGGCCGCACAATTTAGTTACGTTGTCGATGGCAAACACTACCTAACCCTGCTTCACGGCATTTCGGCTGCATTCTCCGTTCCGATTCCGTGATTTTTCGATCATTCCTATACATGCAAAGAGCATTCTCTTCCCTACATTGGTGTGGGATGAAAAAAATTACTCGCTTCTTGATAAGCCTGTTCATCAAATATATAGTTAGTGAGCACAATGTTGTGCTTGAGATGGATTAATCTCTATAGCACTTAAGCATTCTCTACCAATTTTGGTTGTACTGCTTGGTGAGTAAACTGCCCATGGTGTTGGTCACTAAACATTAGGCATTTTCTGTTTCGATGAATAAAATCCTTCCCTGAGGCCGACCTTCTTTTTCTTCTCCTAAGCAGACAGATGCAATAGCACAGACTGTAAATGTCTATACTGCAATCTCGCTTTTATCATCGCACATTTTCCCCATTTGCACTTGTAAAACGCACTATCGCAGTGTCATTCCTACAGCCAAATATGCATGGCCTTCTATACATTTGTCTGATAGCTTGAAAGTGAACATCGTTGAAGTCGGAGTTATAGAATCTGATGCGTATGACTTCTTCCCTGACTACGATCCCATACCAAATTTTAAATTTATATGAAAGATCTAAGCGCATTTATACGACTTTCTTCAACAAATGTGAGCATTTTTTTCAATTCTATTGAACACTTACAGCTATTTCGATCGTCATTGAACAAGTTTCATTACATTTACGATTCATTTGCATTTTGCAATGCTAAATGCTCATTCCCTTGAGTATAGAATAGCTATTGCCTTCAAAAAATAACGTTAATCTTGAAGGCATTCATTCTTTCAAATGAAATGGAATACACGCTTCTTGCAGAAATTGCCCTCTTCGAATGTTTCGTTTAAATGGCCAAAAAATATTCGAATAACTGCCCACAAGATTCATATAAATCAGCAAAACTGACTGAATCATATCGTCTTCGTTGTGAGTTCTCTCTCAACGTCATTGTGAAAGTTGGCTTCATTTCGCTAATGATGTATCCGTTTATGTCAATCAACTGCTCGACTGTTTGTGCTATGTGCAGCTAACTTGACGAAGGAAGACGTCTACCAAAGCATTTTGATTAAGATATTCGCTGATTTCATTTGCATCAGTCTTTAGACAAATAATGAAAGGCCCTTTTGAAAGGTGCCGCATCTGATTTGCTTTCATAGAAACTTCAACTTCCCTTTTGTGAATTCGATAGAAAACGTCGTCCCATATTTTATTGGTGCCGATAGTGAGATAAAGGAATCGAGCCGCTTCAATATTGTCTAGAGGAGCAAGATTGGAGGGAGGATTCATCATCTTTGGTGGCTATTGCTGAATAGAGATGAGTTTTCACCTGCAGGGCAGATGGCATTTTTTGACGACATTAGCGCCAATCATTCTTCACTTTTGACAGTTCAACTTTTCTGGTGATAATTTTCTGCAAACTCTTTTCTCTTTTTTGGATTCATAAACTATGTCACGATCGAAATATTGCTCATTTTAAAAAGAAAATTTTTCGACCGACCGCTATAAATACCTTCCATGCAGTACCATTCCAAGCATACCTGCAGTGCGCATTTATTTGGCATATCATTCATCATCTGTTTGTTAAAACTAGGGGGCTGCATATTGTATAGTTGCTTTTTATGAACTAATTAAGCAAAAAAGATGCAACCCGATGACTCTTGTGATCGGTTTTACCAATACAAATATGCCATCCCATCGAAAAATGCTTCAGAGTGTCTGGTGGATATTTCTTAAATATGTTGAATATTTCATGGCGATAGAATATTCCATTGAGAAGCGTTAAAGCCAGAATGAATTCAATAGCGGAAGTCTTCGTGAAAGTAATAAATCAAATAATTTCTAACATTTTTACACACTAAAAGATCCGAAATCCAAGTGAAGTGAATAATTTTACCATCAAACTTCAACGAGGAAAGTTTACGGCAGCAACGATGTCCGAAATAATGCTTTTATGCGTCGATTATAAACTTTGGCATAAGCGCAGTTCCTTTCTTTCCCACCCATCCATCTCCTTTCTCTTACTCCTTCCCTCTGAAGTGCCTAGAGAGTCAATAATTTTATTCTCCAGAGGTTTCTCTGATGCAACAGTAGGGAAGTATAGTTACTGATCGCGTAATCACTGATTTCGTGGTCGGTACCAGATGTTAAAGCAAACAAAGCCAAAAAGGGATCATTCGCCACACTTCTATGCTCAACCACCTGGTGCGAATGGCCCCTGTAGCGCTAATTATCTGTCGTTTTCGGGCCATGAGATCTCTCGATGTTCTGCTCGATCCGCATTTATGCATTTTCAGTGTGATGTACTTGTGAGCCTGCTTGTGAATGAAAAAATGCTTGCGCTATAAGCTTCGCGATGATGGACAAGCCTAATGAACGCGAGGCTCACTCTCCTCATTTTGGTTAGGCTCTCATTTTTTCCTCCTCAAAAACACTGAAACTGTTGCTCAGTCAATCGTCCGAACACTTCCTCTTAGAAATACTTTTTCCGTTTAAATCCACGATTGTGCCAGACTTTCGGTNTTTTCGGTGGTCCTGGGTTTGCCCAAATGATGTTGAACCAGTGCATCGTAGCGCTGCTGGATGCATCGCATGGTTGCTTTCCCGATAGTGTAGACCTCATGCTCCATTTTTTTTCCAGTTTTTTCTAAACATTGAGATCACAATGAGAAAAATTAAGTACTGCTTTGAGACTCAGTTTGGTGCCCTCAGAGATCGAACCGTAAGGGTAGCCAGTTACTGCCTTTGAGCTGCAGTGCGATGGGAGTTGCGGCCAAATTCTCATTTGTTG
>JAARMF010005250.1:0-12291 GCA_022844705.1 Toxascaris leonina
TTTTTTTTATTTAACACTAAATTTTTGACTAATAACAATTGGACTATCATTAGTTGGCGGTTGATAAGAAACAATAAAGTGATATTGGCCTGGCACTGATGGTGTAAAGACAAATTGATATTTATTATCCATATATGGATGAATAGTTGTTTCTAATTTTTCATCATTATTATGGACATTATAAATATTAATATTGATATCACCTAAAGCTTTGCTTTTCCCATATTCTTTAGTATTTAATTTAAAAGTAATTGGGGTATTAATGTTAAAACTTCCTTCTTTATGGATATTAATACTATAGTGTTTAATATTCAATAATGAAAGAATTAATAATACCCCGATTAAGATAATTATTGATCGTTTTAAAATTTTTCTATTCATAGTTTTCCTTATAAAAATTATAGCATTTTCACCAATTATTATCAATTATGTGATCCGATTTTTAAAAAAAAGGGGTATATGTAATAAAAGGAGGTGAAAAATGAAAACATCAACATTAGTAACTGATTTAATCCTCGAAGCTTTCCAATTACAAGCTTCAGATATACATTTTTTAGCTGTTGAAGAAGAAGTTAAAATCTTTTTTCGAATTCAGACAGAATTAAAACTGCAACGTTGTGTTGATAAGGAAACATATATTAAAATTTTAAGGTATGTTAAATTCAAAACTAAATTAGATATATCTAATACTACCACCCCCCAAGATGGAGCTTATAGTATTGTCACCCATAACAATAAGAAATTATTTATTAGAATATCAACAATGCCAGCAATCGGTTTAGAGAGTTTAGTTATCCGTTTACTACCAGATGAAGAACATAGTAGTTTTGAAAGTATTGCCTTATTTCCCGATGACTTAAACCAAATGTATAATGTTTTAAAAGAACAAAACGGTCTTTTTGTTTTTACAGGACCAACTGGTAGCGGTAAAAGTACAAGTATGTATAGTATTTTAACCAAACTCGCAAAAGATGCTAAGAAAAAAATTTTAACATTAGAAAATCCTGTGGAAATGATCAATCGTGAATTAGTTCAAATTAATATTAATGAAGAATTAGGAATAACTTATAGTGCTGGATTGAAATTTGCTCTTCGTCAAGATCCTGATATTATTATGATCGGTGAGATTCGTGACGAAGAAACAGCACGAAATGTCTTTCGTGCCGCTTTAACCGGACACACAGTTATTTCAACAATGCATACCAAAGATAAGTATGGAGTAGTTGAAAGATTTTTAGATTTTGGTTTTCTCAAAAGTGAGATTGAATCAGTTCTAATCGGAATAAGTAATCAGCGGTTAGTTGTTGATCAGAATAATGATACTAAATCATTCTTTGATTATGCGGTAAACAATGATTTAAAAGACTTAATTAACAATAGGGAACAAAAAGATATTTATGAAAAGATTAAAGAACTTAAGGCAACTAAAAAAATCATCTAAGTATAATTTAAAAGATCAAGCAGAATTGTTAGAGAATCTATCACTTTTTTTGAATCGTGGTTTTTCACTAACTGATACAATAAACTTACTTAATCTTCGTTTTGGTCTAAGTTATATGATAGAAGCGCTCGAAGAGGGTGAATTAATGAGCAATATTTTAAAGACAAAGAAATTTGATGAAGATGCATTACTAATCGTCGAGATCGCAGAGCGTAGTGGAGAACTGGCTCTGGGAATAGAAAATGCTTATAAAGTATTAAAACAAAAGATAAAAAACAAAGAAGAAGTAAAGAAATTATTAAAATATCCTATATTGCTTTGTGTAATTACTATAGCAGCCTTAGGATTCGTTTCGTTTTTTTTAATTCCTCAATTCGAGTCAATCTATGAAAGTTTTAGTCTTGAAGAAAATGGTGGTATTACATTCTTATTTAGCTTTATCCGTAACCTCCCTTTAATTGGATTACTAATCTTATCTGTATTTGTATTTTCAATTATATGGTATGTTAGAAAAAGTAAAATTGAACAAATGCAATTTTGCTTAAAGAATCGTTTCATCAAAAAATCATACTTAGTTTTATATAATCATATTTTCACGATCAACGTCGTTAACTTATTAAAAGTAGGTTTAAAGATCGATGAATTATTTACAATATTAGCCAATCAAGAATACAATATATTATTAAGTCAAGAGAGCAAGAAAATCTTACACGGTTTAGAAGAGGGTTTACAACTTCATGAATGTTTAGATGAATATTATTTACCTGAACTTAAAATGTTAATCAAAGAAGGTGAACATTATTCTACACTATTGCATAATTTAGATAATTATGTCATATTTTTAAATCAAAAACAACACCAAAAAACACAAAAAATGTTCTTCTTAATTCAACCAGTATTTTATGGTTTCTTTGGTCTACTTATTGTCTTATTATATTCAACAATATTTATGCCAATGTTTAAGATGATGGAACAATTTTAAAGAAGGAGAGATATGAAAAAATTTTTAAAAAGTAAAAAAGGATTTACATTATTAGAAATGTTAATGGTAATGTTTATTATCGCTGTATTGTTATTATTAACAATTCCAAACATTACTAAACATAAAGAAAGTGTAGATGAGCGAGGATGTTTAACTTATGCAGATACAGTCCAAACACAAGTTAGTGCATATGAAATGGCAGAAGGTAAATTGCCTTCAAGTTTAGACGAACTAGTTAGTGCAGGGTATATCCCATCAACTACTTGTAAAAATGGGACAGCATTAACATTAAGTGGTAGCGAAGTAAATGTTAGCGAATAAAAAAGCATTTACTATGCTAGAAATGATGTTAGTTTTATTAATTATAAGTGTAATATTAGGTATTACACTTATATCTATTAAAAGCTTTGACACCAAAAATACATTAAATCAGGTAGCAAAAACAATCACTAGTCGATATGAATTATCAAGAAGTTTAGCAGAATCTAATCATACTGATTGTTATTTATCGTTAGATGACAATACTATTAAAGTCGAATGTGATAATCAAGTAAAAAGTGAACGAAAATTACCTAAAGGAGTAACCATTTCAACTAATTATCGAAAAAATTCAATTAAAATGAACAAAAATGGACATGTAGCTAGAGCAGGTACAATTACCGTTAATTACAAGGATGGTAGTAAACAAATCAAGATCGGAATTGGTAAAGGTGATATTACTATCAAATAAAAAAGGATTTGTGTTATATGATGCCCTAGTTAGTCTAATGTTACTTGCAGGAACTATTATATTTTTTAATCAAATATTTGTTATTAATTCTAAAGCAAATATTAAATATCAATTAAAAAATGAAATTATTAATGGTCTATATTATAGAATAGATCACCCTGAAGCACTTGATTATAATGGTGTTAGTTTTAGTGTTGAAAGTAATCAGTTGTGTGGAACAAAAGATAATGAAAAAGTTTGTATTAGCCAATAAAGGATATACCTTATTAGAAACATTAGTTGGATTAATCGTCTTAGGAGTATTAATGACATTATTATTAGCTATGGTGCAAATGATGAACAAAAATAATGTTAATAATTATTTCAATCGTAATGTATCTGTAATCGTAACCAAACTAGAAAATGATTTTATTGCAACTAAATCAACATCACTTGAAGAAGGTAAATTAAAAATGGAACTATATAGTGGTGATAAAAAAGTAACTTATAAATGTCAGGGGAACAAATTAGTAAGACGTGTAAATGGATTAGGAGGAGAAACATTGATTGATAATTTAGATAGTTGCTCAATAAATAGTATTGATGATAAATCTTATAAGATCAACATCTCATATAAAAAAATAAGCAAGGAGTTATATGTGGGAAAAAATAAAATGTAAAAAGGGTTTTTTCATTCCCACAATTTCCATCTATTTAATATTTTTATTTTCCTTTGTTATTTTCCAAGTAATCCAAATCGTTGATTATCAAGTCATCACCATGAATCAACGCAAACAATTGGAACTATATTATATCCGAGAACAAGCAATTAAATGGGTAGAACAAGATTTAAAAAAACAATATCCTCAATATTGCGTTGTCCCCACAATCTACACCTCAAAAGCATATGGAGAAGGATCAGTTAAGGTTAAGCGTAGCTGTATTCGTCAAGAACCGGCCCCAAAATACCGTAAGCAACTAAAAGATTATAAAGATATGAAACCACTATATAAATTGCTTAACATGGGTCCTAACAATATATCAAATGCTAACTATGAAGCTAAGCAATTAATTTTAATGGCGCTAGTAACAATGCAAATAGATAAAGAGTGGGTAGGATTACCATTTGACATAGGAGACATATCTCCTGAAGCAAGGGCTAAACAAAAAACACTAAAAAAAGTCCCTTTTTTGTTAGTGTACATGTTAGACATTGATTACCAAGGTCAACGTCATGAAATGATGTTAATCACTAACCCGAAAAATGACAAAGTTGAACAAGTCTTTTTTACATAGTATAAATTCTTTGTTGTATAATATCTATATACTTAAATTAAGGAGTCCTATGAGTCGTCACAGTGGATATGTATACACCAAAGGTGAAGAAATAGCCAATTCCTTAAGTCATGGAATTGGCTTTGTATTTGCCATAATCTTAACAGCATTTATTACAAAAATTAATCAGATTCCAAGTCTAACTCCATACTTAATCATTTATGGAATTGGCATGCAATTAATGTTTTTATCTAGTTGTGTTTATCATGCAATTTGGAATCAAAAAATTAGACCTATTTTTAAAAGAATTGATCACTCGATGATTTTTGTATTTATCTTCTCAACATATTTACCAATATCTGTATATATGGGTACAAAAAAACCTTATATCATTTTAGCCATTGTTGGTATATGTTGTTTAATTGGGATTTGTTTTAAAATATTTTTAGCAGGAAAATTTAAAGTTATTTTTACCCTTATTTATATTATTGTTGGTTGGGCAGCAATCTTTGAAATTAAAGATATCTTTAATATGCTTCCCCAAATTAGCATTATTTACTTAGTTAGTGGAGGATTGTGTTATACTATTGGTGGAGTTATTTATGCTTTATCAAAATTTAAATACCACCATTTAATTTGGCATATATTTGTTATGGTTGCATGTTTTTTACAATATATGTGTATCTATTATTTGGTAGTGTAATATGAAAGTACTTTTAACAATCATGTATGATGGGTCAAAATATCAGGGTTATGCTACCCAACCCCATAATAAAACTATTCAAGATGTTATCGAAGAGAAGTTATCTTTATTATATAAAGAGCCGATAAAAACCATTGCTGCTAGTCGAACTGATAGTGGTGTGCATGCCTTAGACCAAAAAGTGATGTATGAAGAAGTTAATAATGTGATGAGTGTCGGAGAAATAGAAAAAGCTTTAAATTCACTACTTCCTAATAATATAGTTGTTAAAGAAGTAATAGAAGTTGGAGATGACTTTCACCCGCGTTATTTAGTCAAACAAAAAACATACAAATATATCATTACTACCAAACGAGACCCGTTTTGTGTAGCTTATAAATATTATTTTCCTTATCCCATTGATATTGACAAAGTTAATGATGCAATCCCGTTATTGTTAGGAACCCATGACTTTACTAGTTTTTGTTGTGTCAATACCGACGTTGAGGATAAAGTCAGAACTATTACTAATCTAACTTGTGAACAAAAGGGAGATGATATTATATTTAGTATTACAGGTAATGGATTCTTATACAATATGGTCAGAATAATTGTCGGAACACTGGTAGATGTAGGTCAAGGACGAATTACAAAAGATGAACTTAACAATATCTTACAAGCTCGTGATCGGAAATTAGCAGGAAAAACATTCCCACCTAATGGTCTATATTTAGAATCAATAGAATACTAATTGTGGTATAATTACCATAAAGGAGAATGATGAAAAAGTTATTAATGGTATGTGCACTATGCATTAGTGTATTATCAGGATGTGGAAGTGCCACAATTAATGATGTAAGTTTTTCTATGCAATTTAATCAATTAAACAAAGATGATGCAACAGCAACGTTTACAGTTACTGGATTGCCAAATGAGGAAGAATTTGCACAAATCCCTCAAGTAATTGTTGATAGCTTAAAAGCTCAGGAGTTAAAACCAACTGAACGAATCACAGTTACTGTAAAAAGTCCAGACTTAAAAGGGCGCCACATTGATTTTGGTACATGTGTGTATCAAGACGGGAAAATTGTAGAAAACAATATTCACAATATAACAGAGGAAGAATATAAAAATTATATAGGATAGGATATGAAAAAATTATTTAAAATTATTACAGTATTAGTATTAGCACTTGGAATTGCTGGGTGTGGAAGTAAAACAAATCAAGTTAATGTAGATGCAACAGAAGGATCAACTGAAGGTCCAATTGTTACGATTGTAGTTAAAGACTATGGAACTATGACATTCCAATTATTTGATGATGTACCAAACACAGTTAAAAACTTTGTTTCATTAGCTAATCAAGGTTATTATAACGGATTAACTTTCCATCGTTTAGTTAAAGACTTTATGATTCAAGGTGGTGACCCTGAAGGAACAGGTATGGGAGGACCAGGTTATAGCATTAAAGGAGAATTTAACAAAAACAAAGTATTAAATACTCATAAACACCACAAAGGTGCAATTGCTATGGCTCGTAGTCGTGATAATGATAGTGCTGGGTCTCAATTCTACATTGTTTTTGATGAACAAGCATGTAAAAGCTTAGAAGGTGACTATGCCGTGTTTGGTCAATTAATTTCTGGTGAGGATGTATTAGATAAATTAAATAATGCACCCCTTATGCCAGCTGACCCAGCTACAGGAACACCTTCAGAACAACCAGAACCACAAATAATTATTGAATCTATCACTGTTGATACTAAAGGAGTTGAATACGGTGAACCAGAAAAAATAGTCAAATAATCACCGAATAAAGCGATAAATTGTTATAATAAAAACGAAAAAGAAGTGGGAAACCACTTCTGTTTTTAATAGGAGCGGTATGAATGATCTTTTTAATAGTTTTGAACTAATACTAAATGAACATGGTTATGCACTTTATTATTTAGAATTTATCAAAAAAAGTAATATCTTATCAGTATTGATTGAAAGAACAAATGGTGAAAATATCAATATCGATGATTGTGTTAAAGTGAGCGAAATATTAAATCAATATTTAGATAGCCATGAATTTTATGATGAAGCATACACTCTTGATGTATCAAGTCCGGGGATTATGCGTCCTTTAAAAACTAAAAATCATTATCAACAACAAATTGGTAATGAAATAGAAATTAATTTATACCAAAAAGATCCTAAATTAAATACTAAAAAGGTTATAGGGATTTTAGAAGATGTCGATGAAGAAAAAATTGTAATTGACGGTAATCATTTTAGTTTTAAACAAATAACCAAAGCAAATGTGACTTTTTAAGGAGAAAGACAATGACAAAAAATCAAAAAATATTTGCAAGTATTAACGCTTTAGTAGAGGCTGAAGAAATTGCACCAGAATTAGTAGTATCAGGGTTAGAAGAAGCGGTAGCAATCGCTTGTAAAAAGCATTATGGAATAGATAATGTAACTGTTATCTTTGATATGGAAAGCAAACGAATCAAAATTAGTGGTGAAAAAGAGATCGTTGATGAACAAGTAATGGGTGAAGCTTTTGATCCTACTCAACATATTGATATTAACGAAGCTAAAGAAACAAAACCTAACTCAAAAGTTGGTCAAACTTTTAAATATCGTTTAAAATTAGTCCCTGAGGTAATGGATCGTTCAACTATTGCTACAGCAAAACAAGTTTTTAGACAAAAATTAAGAGAAGCTAAATATCAAAAAATCTTACATGATTATAATGATAAAGTTGGACAAATTGTTTTAGGAAATTTAGCTGAAGAAAAAAATAAATTTATGTACTTTAAATTACCAGGAAACGTTGAAGCAGTTCTTCCCGAAAAATTACAAACGCCAAACGAAGAATTAGATCCACGTACACCAATTCCACTAATGATTGAAAAAATTGAACCACAATCGAAAAAAGGACCAAAGATTGTTGTGTCTAGAAAACGTCCTAAAATTGTCGAATATGAAATGACAAATGCTATCCCTGAAATTGCTAACGGCATGATTGAAATTAAAGCAATTGCTCGTGATGCTGGTAGTCGTAGTAAAGTAGCGATTGCTCAAACAAGTGATGATGATATTGATATTATTGGTTCTGCAATCGGAAGCAACGGTAGTCGTATTAACCAAGTTAAAAAAGCGTTAGGCGGAGAAAACATTGATTTAATCGAATACTTTGATGATGAAATTATGTTTATCTCAAATGCCTTAGCACCAGCCTTAGTTACAGCGGTACAAATTTTAGATCCTGAAGAAAAAATATCGCGCGTTATTGTACCAGATGATCAATTATCATTAGCAATCGGTGGTGGAGGACAAAACGTACGTTTAGCTTCACAACTAACTGATTGGAAAATTGATATCGAAAGCGAGAGTGATGCTCAAGTTGCAGGTATAAACTATGAAGATGACATCATTTAGAACTTGTGTTGTTTGTCGAAAAAAGTTTATACAAGGCGAACTAATTAGAATTACAAAAGTAAATGATATATGGTATGTTAATCCCAATAACCAATACCAAGGTCGAAGTATTTATCTAGAAAATGATGCTACCCATTTTGATAAATTTATAAAAATGTCCAAAAAGTGGAATATTAGCAGCGATAATCTAGAAGCGATTAAAAGAGAATTAGAGGATATTTGTGAAAAACAAATCAATATTTAAATTAATTGGTTTAATGCATGCTAGTTCTAGTTTAGTATATGGATTTGATTCGATTATGAATATTATCTTTACGCATAAACTAAAATGCATTATCGTTGGATCTTCATGTAGTATTAAGACAATAAAACGGATCCAAGACAAAGCTCTTACATATAATAAAGAATTATTTATTGTTGATGAAAGTGATTATACGATTGCTCAAGCATTAGGAAAAGAAAAGGTCAAAATAATTGGTTTAACCGATCAAGGTTTCTATAAGAAAATAAAATTAATAGCACAAGGAGAATGATGGGAAAAATAAGAATATATGAATGGGCCAAACAAAACGGAAAGCGATCAACTGATATCGTAAAAGCATTACAACAACATGGACATAAAGTGCGTAACCACACGTCTAGTATTGAAGAAGATATTTTAAATGCTTTATTTAGAGATGAAGTAGAAATAGTTAGTGAAATGAAAGTAGAGAAAAAACCGACTACTCGAAAACCTGTTGAAAAGAAAGAAGTCAATCAGCCTGCAGATAAAAAACCTACAAGATCAACTAATAATAAAGAATTTAAACCGCGTGGAAATAAGCCAAATAGTGATATTAAAATAGAAGCACCAGCAACTGAAAGTGGTAAACCTAATAGTAAAAATATTCAAAACAAAAATAATAAACGTCACCACGAAAAAGTTGATCGTTTCGCCGAATTTGATAATAAAGAACAAAAAGTATTAGTTGATCATAAAACTCGGACTCAACTCAAAAAAGAAGCTCGCTTAGAACGAGAAAAAGAATTAAAAGAGCAAACAACTATTATTACTTGGTCTGATGATATGACAGTATCAAAATTTGCCAATGCTATTAATATTCCAGCCAATGATATTATTGCTAAATTATTTGAATTAGGAATCATGGCAACATTAAACCAATTAATTGATAAAGAAAGTGCTGAAATCTTATGTACAGATTATAATGTAGAAATTAAAGATGATGAATCAAACATGGAATATGAATTTGAATCTTTAATTCCAACATATAGCGATGAAGATCGAGTTAAACGCCCACCAATCGTAACTGTAATGGGACACGTAGATCACGGTAAAACTACGTTACTTGACACTTTACGTCAAACACACGTTACTGATAAAGAATCAGGGGGAATTACCCAACACATTGGAGCTTACCAAATTGAAAAAGATGGGAAAGTCATTACATTCTTAGATACACCTGGACATGCTGCCTTTTCAGCGATGCGTGCTCGAGGGGCAAATATTACAGACATTACTATCTTAGTTGTAGCTGCTGATGATGGAGTTATGCCGCAAACTAAAGAAGCTTTAGCTCATGCTAAAGAAGCAAATACTCCTTTAATTGTTGCGGTTAATAAAATTGATAAACCAGAAGCTAATCCAGAAAAAGTAATGAGCGAATTAGCAGAATTAGGAGTGATTGCTGAAGAATGGGGTGGAGAAACACCATTTGTTAAAATTAGTGCTAAAACTGGGCAAGGTGTTGATGAGTTGATTGATTACATTGATGTAATTAGTGAATTACACAACTATAAAGCGATGGCTAGTGTCCCAGGATTTGGAACAGTAATTGAAGCTAACCTTGATAAAGGTAGAGGGCCTGTTGCTACTATTTTAGTAGAAGAAGGGGAAGTTCATATTGGAGATGCGATAGTTATTGGTCATACTTGGGGAACTGTAAGAAAAATGGAAGATGAATTTGGGCAAACTCATAAAGTGGCCAAAGCAAGTCAACCGGTACAAATTATGGGGCTTAAAGCAGTGCCCGAAGCCGGAGATAAATTCATCGTTATGGAGAATGCAAAAGCAGCTCAAGCAATTGGGGAAAAACGTAGTGAGATCTTTGCTCAAAAAGCCCGTAATGCAGCTCATGCAATGAGTCTTGAAGAATTAAATATGAAAATTGCTGAAGGTAGCGTTAAAGAGTTACCAATTGTATTAAAAGCAGACGTACAAGGTAGTGTTGAAGCACTAGCAAGTAGTTTAGAAGATATTGAAGTTAATGGTGTTAAAGCTCGTGTTGTTTATAAAGCAGTAGGAGCAATAAACGAAAGTGATGTAATGTTAGCTAGTACATCAAATGCGATCTTAATCGGATTTAATGTCCGTCCAGATAACGTTGCACGTCAAGTAATTGAATCTGAAGGTGTTGAGTTATTGCTTAATAGTGTAATTTATAAAATTATTGAAGAAATTGAAGATTCAATGAGTGGGATGCGTGATAAGAAATATCGTGAAGAAATTATCGGATATGCTGATGTTATCGAAATCTTTAAAATTTCAGGAGTTGGGAAAGTACTAGGTGCTGAAGTTAGGGAAGGTAAAATTATTCGCGATAGTAAAATTCGTTTAATCCGTGATGGAATTGTTGTCTATGATGGAGATATTGGTCAATTAAAACGTCATAAAGATGAAGCTAAAGAAGTAGTGGCAGGACAAGACTGTGGAATTAGTTTTAAAGATTTTGATGATGTTAAAAAAGGTGACCAAATTGAAAGTTATATTTTGGAAGAAGAATTAGAATAGGAACGTTATGAAAGAACTAGATGCAAAATTTAATCATCATATTGTCGAAGAAGGAAAATATGATAAATGGGTTGAATGTGGAATATTTAATGCTGATGTTAAAAGTGCAAAACAACCTTATAGTATTATTTTACCCCCACCTAATGTAACTGGAAAGTTACATTTAGGTCATGCTTGGGACGGTACATTACAAGATATTTTAATTAGATATCATCATTTATTAGGTTATGAAACAATGTGGATTGCCGGAATGGATCATGCCGGAATAGCGACCCAAGCTAAAGTTGATGAACGATTAGCGAGCATGGGGATTAGCCGTTATGATTTAGGACGCGAAGGCTTCTTAGAAAAAGCATGGGAATGGAAAAGTGAATATGCTGATATTATTCGTAAACAATGGGGAAAATTAGGTTTTGCTCTAGATTATAGTAAAGAAAAATTTACATTAGATGAAGATGTAAATCAAAAAGTACGTGAAGTATTTGTTAAATTGTATGAAAAAGGTTTAATTTACCAAGGATACAGAATTACTAATTGGGATCCTGCTGTAAAAACAGCTTTAAGTGATATCGAAGTAATTTACAAAGAAGTTCAAGGTAAATTCTATCATTTACGCTATCCACTAGCAGATGGGAGTGGTCATTTAGTTGTTGCTACGACTCGACCAGAAACGTTATTTGGAGATCAAGCGTTAGCGGTAAATCCTAATGATGAACGTTATGGATCGTTAGTCGGAAAAGAAGTAATCATTCCTGGAACGGAAATTAGAATTCCAATTATTGCTGATGATTATGTTGATCAAGAATTTGGATCTGGAGTTGTTAAAATTACTCCAGCTCATGATCCTAATGATTACCAAGTAGGAGTTCGTCATAATTTAAAAATGCCTATTATCATGAATTTAGATGGAACAATGAATGAAAATTGTTTTGAATTTAATGGTATGGATCGTTTTGAATGTCGAAAAGCTTTAATTGAAAAA
>JAARMF010005251.1:0-12286 GCA_022844705.1 Toxascaris leonina
TATTGCAGTTCACAACCTCCCTTTCTTCGCCCGTTTCCTCTCTTTTCTCAAGATTTCTCTTGGACACTTGCAAACTCAAAAGATATGCCAATGGACCTGAATATTTGACTAAAACGTTTTGTTCAATAGTTCAAAAACTGCAATAAACTGAAAGGTTTCAAGTATAGAAAATCTCGAGTGCGCAGTTCACAGATAATAACCGAAATACACAAAAAGCTACTTCCTGATCAACTATCTCGGATGCACAATTGAAAAGAATACCATTTCTGCTGCATATTTCTCAAATTTTTTTTGCTCTTTTCCCCTCAAATGTCATATAAGCACTTTTATTTCTTCCTGAGTTTTTCTCATTCTCCCAGCAGTTTATACACTCATGTTTGCGCTTAGCGACTACCAATGGAAATAATACTTGCCCTGAACGAGAGTGAAGAATTGATGAAGATAAGCTATCATCACAGCTATTCTACTGAAGTGATATATTATCAATAAGCTCTAAAAGTTGTCGAAGTTTAACCATACTGATTTCTTCGATAAAAAAGCACCCATAATTATCAATGAAATCAATGTGCTCAATTTTTTTTTTGCGCTAGTTACTTAACTTCATTTTTTCTTTCAATAATGCTTCGTTATTACAAATAACGATTTTATTTTGCAACATCGATTTTATTTTGCAATATCGATTTTATTTTGCAGTATTGGTTTTTTTTTGCAATATTGATTTTTTTTTTGCAATATTGACTTTATTTCGAATATTTATTATTGATAAAATACCGATTATTGAATATTGTAGAACGATACAACAGATCGAATATCATTCGAGGATAATAGAGTGATTATTGCAAAAAGAAATAAATGAATAAATAAATTGCAATGAATGATGAGAGTATGAATGAAGAGTGCATTTTATATTCTGCTTTAATAGATAAATATGCTAATAGCGATAGCATGCTATATGGAGCTACTAAAAGGAAATCACTTTGAAATATTTGATGAAATAAGCTTATTGCGATATTGTAAAGAAATATTTTTTTTTTCAATTTTCTTGACGCTCTTGGGATAGAATCCATTATCTGGCCGCATGCACTTTAACACTAATAGAGTACATACATATCGCATTGCACTGATCTTTGATCAAGCATTACGATGATCCTTTAATCGTCATTTGTTAGCTGCTTGTGCTTATGAGCATCTCATCTTGTTCCTAACAAGCTAGCCAAGATGAATTCCATAACTATTTTCTTGAAAGTATTGAAATAACACAATAGTTACTACAAAAAAGGCCAGGCAACTCTCAAGCTTTTATTCTCGCCATTTTCATTAAAAGCAATTTAAATTCACTTCTATAACTAAAATTTCTATTTATATTTCAGTTTCCATATTCGAATTTGTTTAAACGGAAATAAATTTCGTTTCTATACTATCATATTCTCTTTATAATTTGATTGAACTAAGTTAGCCAGGATGATTGCTTCTCATGAAACGATTATGACTAATTAATATTAAAATAACGTTGACATAACACGGTCATCACCTATAAATTATCGATTATCAAATATTTGAAAGCTTGATCGTGGGTGGCCTTGATGCAGCGTTTTACATCTGTATAAAAATAAAGAGTTCTTACAAATTGCATCTAAAAATATCAAATTATTTAGCAAAGCGAATTATATTTAGAATTATCATTGAATATACGACATCAATAAAAATACGATTGAACTGTTTGAGGCGAATTCCTTTGTGAATATGATTAAGCATCTATTGCGAATATCCCAAGAGAGATGATGTCACATATGCGTTGAATTTAATAAAAACTTTGCCTCTTCTTAATGTCTCTCAAGAGTCATGCTCAATTACGTTTGCGCTCAATACTTTCTTCACTATTTCTTTGCCAAGTATAAAAATATTGTGAGGGAAAACATCGATGATGCTCATTGCAATGGTGGATAATGCTCACCTCTCCGCCTTCAACTTTTCCTATTTCATTCTTGTGAGTGTGAAAAACAAAAAAAAAAAAAAACGATTGCAGTCGATGAACTCAAAACCACAACTAGGAGAGATTGAAGCAAAATAATTCAACAAAGATATATAGCGGTTTCTCTGAGCCCTTGAATAATCTAGAGGACATACAGAGGGTGCATTCAATGTCATTTCTTGTCCACCACACGTATGAATCTTCAAAATAATTAGTCAGGAAGAATGAGGAAGCAACTGGAAAATGACTCCTATTGAATGAGCAATTGTACGGAAATCACACCTCCAGGAATCGTGGATGCAATGAAGGGCGTAAAGATTAGTGTTTTCTATTCATAGAGGGAATAATTCGCTCACATATATTTCTAAGGAAATGATATTCCACTAGTATTTACAGTTCGGAAATTTTCATGCCTGAGTTTAGCATCTTCAAGAGTCCTAAAAGGTTTCGCCGATCCCACCGAATTTTTGCATTTCCTCTGCTCAGAGCAGTAAAAGTTTGTCATCCAGTTTGTCAGGATATGAAGATCATTTTCTATCAGTGACTTATTTCTTTCGAGTTATCTATAATAAGGAGGTGGTAGATTTATTATTATTATTATTATTATTATTATTATTATTATTATTACGATTATTATTATTATTATTTTTTCATTTTTATTATTATAGACTTTAATATTAAGCACATCATGCTCTCTCCATATAGTCCAGAAAATGTTCCTAACCATACCCCTCCCTTCCCCGCTTAATTAATTTCGCTCCCATATGTTGAAGAAGAAATGATTGTACAAAGTAGGTCAACACTAGGTCTTATTTATGATTACTGAGAGAAGAAATAAAACCTATAAAGGAGAAGGTAAATGATGGGTAGTGAGCAACCGCTTGCAGCGAATATGTTTTGGCAAAGATTTAACGAGTAATATGGCCCACATTATCGCCCTTAACGAATCACTTTATTCAAAAAACTTTGCAAGAAACTTGTGCTCGAAACTCTGGATCGATATTCCAAATACCTTCCTAGACAAACTGCTAGGATCGTAGATTCATAGGACTTTTGAATATTAGCCCATTTCTTATAATCAACTGGATCGGGTGCAAAAATGCATCGAATAATGGAGACACAAACTTCAGCAATAACTATAAACATTATTGAATAATGAGTGCATTCGCCGATAAGAAAATCTCATATTATAAGCTGATGCACTTAATTGTTTATGTGCTTTCCGAGATCACTGTGGAATCGAAGAAATTCACCATATTAGTTCATAGTTTGCAGTATTGCAAGAATTCCTTTCCGCAAAAATGAGAGCAGTGTATAAAAAAGATATTCCTATGGCATCTGAAATAGACGAGAGTTTTGTGTTTAAGCGTTCACTCGATCAACTTCAGGGTCGAACCTGCGAAACCTAATGTTTCAGAAATCATTGTTTCTTAGGTATTTAAATATTTAAAAAACAGGTGAGTTCGACCTTCTCATTTGAGTATTATTAATATTTTGCCTTGTAAAATAAATGCCATACTTAGCATGTCACTTCTCAAAGATATTGCAAAATTCATTAAGCCCAACTACAGTCGTCCTACTACCCGATCCTCTTCCATTCCTTTTCATAAGACATTTCGAAGTCGCAAGTGCCTTCCTTCTTTCTTCTCCCGATTTCTCCCACTCATATTGCTTCTTGTTTGCTATAAATTAATTCCAGCATTCTATGGATTTTGTTACGTCTCTTCGTATCTAATCCCGCAGCCTATTTATTCAGCATCTAATCTCAAATAACAGCAGAGATTCGCTCATAAGATGTCTACTATCAATGTGTAAACAGCATCGAAATACTTGTTTATCGTTTATATAAAAATATATTGAGAATATCGCCAACATCAATAATGTTTTGTGAAATAATAAAAATGGGCTTATTTGAGGAAAAGTTGCTGAATTCTATAGCTTCAGTGGGATTTGCCCTCTTCGCAGAGTCCAGTGAAATCAGTTTTGATGTATTTTGATCATATCAGCTTGAATTAAATTTCTATTTCTGCATAAATTTATCAACGTTCTTTAAAGATAAGATCGAATATAGTGCAACTGGTGAGATCAGAACTGTTTTCAAGTAATACCTCAACATCGAAACAAAGGCTATCTTTTGAATTAAGAGGGCTAGTAGTTAATGCAATTTTTGGGAATAAATATACTTCTTTTGTGTAGAGCTCTGAAGGCACACTGAAGCTTACCTGCGCAGGTGTGTGAAATATGACAGATACGATGTTATAAAATCAAAACACAATTTGTTCAACTTCTAATCTTCCCACTGCAATGTCTTTTTCTATTCACTTCAGAGGATCATTAATTTTATTCGGCATGTTATTGTTTCAAATTGTTTCGCATCCGCTCAACGCAAAGGCATAGACTGCAGCGAAATCATCATACTTTCTGACGACAGGTTTGTTTAAGAGTCGTTTCTCGCTAATCGAGTTCACATTTTGAGCTATCATTCATTTGTTCGTTGATCACAACATCTCTTATTCGGCGCCATTCAATGGTTTCATCGCAATTCCGCCTCTAAGATTCTTCGATTTCCAATCCATTCATATTTATTTCGAGTAGTTCAAAATCTAGGCTATGCGTAAGGTGGAATGGCAGGAGTTGTTCGCTTAGTCGAGCAGACGGAAAATTTCTCAGCATTATCAGAGTTTTAATGCTTGTTTTATCAGTTGTTTTTACGAGCGATCTGACGTTCGCCTTCATGTTTTGTGATTGTTATAATGCCTTTGGTGGGAAATTGGCTTTGAATATGTTAACCAACAAAGAAACAGACGATCCAGTGCGTATTGAAACAAATATGCAAAAAGGAAAAAGGTCGTAATGCGAGATTAAAAGACAACCCTCAAAAAGTGTAGAAAATGCAATGTGTTCTTCATGTGATTCCTGAGGTGCCAAAGACGTTTTAGGAGTTGATGACAAGTAATCTTTTTACTTTTGGAGAAAATTAGTTTTGAGTGCAGTCTTATTATCATTCATTCCTCTTATTCCTGTTATCTCAACGGACATTTGATCTTCCACGTCAGCCCTCTACCACATCAAACATTCATTTCTGCCTTCGTAAAATTGCTTTCAGCCTATATTTTTAAAATTTTAAACCTCACAGCATATCACGTCTTATATATGCCCCAGTGCTTGGTGGAAAAAATTTTGCATATATGATTTCTTCCAGATTGTTAATCTTCGCGAAGGAATCCTGTCGTCATGGNGAAACTGCGCGAATATATGGAAGCACAAAATATGCAAAAATTTTAAGCAAGTATAGCAGTGTAAAGAAAAGCTTAATAATGTGTTGCCGATCTCCAGCATCCATGATATCTGTACATCTCCGATCATAGATGCGGGGGTCAGGTAAGATTTTTACCGCCAGTATAATGCACTCTTTCAAAAATCCCAGTCGGATTCTTTTGGCCTTCTCAGAGTGAAGGAATGATACCTTTTTCGTCATAAAAACTGCAACCATTTCAGTTGTCCTTCTATCTGAGTGACAAACTATCTTCCCCACTGAATTCTATGACATCGAGTGACCAGAACTGTCCTTATAAATGCTTTTGCCTGCCATTGCAGCGAATCAGTGACCTCATCGCCGCTCCAATCGCATACAAACTCTTGGAAATACCTATTGCAGCCCTCACCGAAGAGAGAAGAACCCGGATGTCTACGAATATCTGGGATCGTATGCCAATAAGTGCCATTTTGTCGTTTTGTGAGCCCATAAAGAACAATTTTATAAGACATCCTATTGCCAACAAAAGTTGATTAGATATCACCTCCTTTGAGTCTCTATAAAGAAAATGTTTATTGTATGGTATATCTGAACGGCAAAAAAAAACGACTGACTCGCAAATGTTGATGCGAAAGTCCACAAACTTTGTCATATCCATCAGCTAAACTGAGATATTTTAATATTGCCTATCAAAATTGAATATGTCGGAGAAATTAAATGACGGCACTAGCGATGATCGCTCGTTGCAGTGAACAATTTTTCTCCTCATCAGAAGTGATTTCTCCATCCATCCTGGAAATTTCTCCTGCACTTATTGCCTTGTTCTTATTGGGGCGCTAACAGGCACCGCCCATTAGTCTCATTTATTCTTGATCTCATATATATGACATATTTCTATCTTCCCTTGAATAAGTGGTGTGATAAGGTTATCTCAAGCATATGAAGGATGTAGGTGACCTTTTAAGCGACCTTAAATCTTATGACCAAGAACTTAAAACGTGCGTTTCAAGGTCACATTACAGATGACCCTAAAACTCAAGCTTATACGTGACCTTCGAACTTATTATGCAAACGATAATCTGCAGTTTCATTGTTCTCATTCCCGAGATCAAGTGGTCAAGAAGTTCAATTCTGAGGTCACAAGGTGGGACAGCAATGCTACATGCTAAATAACAAATAGTGCTATGATAGTATCTTTCGTCTCGATAGAGATCTGCTCTCCGATCCGATGTTGCCAATGCTTGTTGTGTTCTTCACCAATATCAAATGAAATGAAAGCTCAATGATATTTTTTTTTTGCAGAAAAGCACCTAAACGTGTGAATCACATCCCATAAAGTGTTACTAATGATAAAGCTATCGATCACTACCAAAAGGCGCCCGAAGCATATCGCCATCCTATTATCAGTTGCTGTACATGGGCTTAATCATCCTGAAATCCCGGCAATATTGAAATGAAATGCCTGACGAGAATTTGTGAGAATAATATTAAGCTAGTGATAACACTTCCGCTAGAGCTCATGATATTCTTCTTGCTTCGGAACCTATCAAACTACCCTTAAAAAGAACTGCCGTAATCACCAGTTGATTAGGAGGCCATCGTGCTTTATCACTAATATCACAACTTGGCCTTATCGCCATGAATATAACTGAAATGCTCGAGAGTGTAAAATCGTTTCCAATATCTACTAGCTTACATCAATAAAGCATTTTTGACGTGACGGATCCATGAGATTGGCTTGTGATACCGGATTATTCCTTTCATTGGTGTTGTTTCTTTCTTTGTCGTTAAATATTTATACACATTTTCCCACATTTAAAGTAACTTTATTTTACTTCCCTTTTTCTTTTCCACAGGCATGCTTTTCATTTTATTCACAAAAAATGACTATATAGCAAATAATAGCGACAATGTATGCTAGCACATACTACTATAATAGCTTACACACCGATTACGATAAGTGAAGAAACAACCGTGGCCAAACAACAACCATAGCTCTGTCTCATTCCTCGTGAATTTATAGCTCATCATCACGCAGTATCCCACCATGTGCATCGCACCTCTCTTAAGCTGCTTCTCATTGAGGCTTCAATTCGTATAATCTCTAGCTTGCAAGTTTTACTCGACCGAAGAGCAAGTCTCATCCTTTCTTCACAATGAATATTGTAGGCGACGGAATCGCCTGCCTTTGGTGATTGTGATTCTACCAACGATTCATCGTTTTGGATTTGCTTCAGTCGTAACGGAGGTCCGATGAAGCTCTTGGGCTTCGACCTGCTGAGCCGTTTTGACCAGCACCTTCATCAGAACGACAGCAGTGGAGCAAGTCCGGATTCGTCTGTTAAGAGCAATAACGGTGAATCGACTCGCCAACATCCAACGGGCAGGAGACGAGTCTAGACCCTAATCTTCACACAACCTTACAACTTCATCTAAGCGGAGATGGGCGTGATATAAACGAACATTTATTCGTACTAAACGATCTATTGATAAAGTATATGAAGTAAATAAATTCTTCCAACAGAAAACGACAACGAATCAGATTATCCCTGTTGGAAGAAAGTGAATGCGTGAGAAATATTTGCACTTCTTTCTGCTTTACGTCAGTAGAAGAGACGTTAGCAGAGACGGAAGATATCACTAGATGATAAGCTTATTTGGCTTTCCCCTTGGTTCTATTTTACAAAGAGATTATGTGGCCATATTAAAGAATACCTCATTTTCTGGTGCTCTACAAATATTTGTGCATGCAGTAAGCTGCATGTGCATCATAAGCGATGAATGTAAATCGATGCAACAAATTTGAGCATTAACTTCCGAATAGCTGATTTATGAGTGTCGTGAATTTAAGCATCGATTAATTTAGCATGAACAATCATCGATGCCATGGAGCTAATATCACATTCCCATGAAATTTGTTTTCTTTACCCAATAATTGAAAACAATTCAAAATCGTTCTTCCGTATTGATTCGAAAGAAAAATACTCTCGTTCTTATTTAAAGGTTCAAATTTTTAGGAAAGATAAAATTTTTTCCACTTTTTAACACAAATTTTTACTCCAATTTTCCTTCAAATTTTTTCGTAATATTTGTTGAATACAACCAAAATTTGCGTCAAACCGATCAATAAAAAAGCGCTTTAGCACTAATAAATGCTATAAAAAACTACATGAAATATAAATAAATTTTTGGATAAATATCGACTCTCCGCTCGAGTTCTAAACTTAATCCTATATATTTGACTGCTATTATTGCCATATATTGCATAAACATTTGCGAATGATGCTGGCTGCTGGAATTATGCTGATTGTTCGCACACCCCCCTACTCTGCAATTGGCTCCGCTATCGACCACTTTTGGTGTTATCCTAAGATGCATCGAATGTGCTTAAGAAAAGAAAGCATCAAACGTTGCGATGCGATATGCCGAATTCATCAATCATCACACAAAACGTTTCGTTGTGTTTTGTCGTTTTGCACATATCAACGAGTACATCATCTCGGCGAAGGCAAGCTATGAAATAATCTTTCGTTTTTTTTTTGAAATTGCAGTAAAAATTCGGAAAGTTTTTCTAATCTTTTTCCTCGTNGTCTTTCGATTTCTGAAATCGTAGTAAAAATTCGAAAAGTTTTTCTAATCTTTTTCCTCGTTCAATCTATTCACTCATTCAACTATGATTAAAATCGAAGGTGTATGATAGTTGGAATGTCTTTTAGGATATAAAGCAAACCAAATTTATTTCCTGAATATGTTTAGGTAGACTGGAACATTCACGATCCTTAATTAGCTCAATATCTATGAATAGCTAGAAAAATGCATTAGCCATACTAATATTTCTCCAGAATTTATGGAGGGAAATTATCGGTGATTGNGATGCATTAGCCATACTAATATTTTCCTAGAATTTATGGAGGGAATTATCGAGGAATGATAACAATCTTTTAACATATAAGGAAAGTTTGAGGAAAGAAGTGAACATAGCTTCTAATCATTCATGAATCATTTTCTTCGTATATCATGCAGACCTTCTCCAAGATATCATTTGTCCAAAACGCTGAAAGCCGAGTCTTCCATGACGCATATTCCTCTTCCAAACCGACCGAGATGAAGTCAATNCAGTTCGCAGTATTGTAAACGTTTCAATATTTTGTAGAATATAGAAGAGGTCATGCTGCGATACCATTATATATAACACACCAGATATCTTGAGGTATTCTGGAGATTCGGCTGACCAAATTTCAACGTCTCCACAAAACTGTTTGATGAAGTTTAAAGTTCATTGCTCTCAAACGAGATGACCTTTAGAGACGTCAAAATCGAGGACCTCAAAACGTTATGCATGTTTCCGCAAATTTAGAGTTTTTATTCGAGCGTGGGCGCTATTGAAAAGTGCCGGAAATTCCGTAGTCCTTATAAAAGTGTTTTTTTTTTGTGGCGAACATTAGCCAAGTCTACACGTCGAACGTGTTCGCGTCTCGCCTTAATCCATATCTCTCAGCATTTGCTCTGTTGGACATGACCATTCCATGGATACAGTGAGCATGTGGAACCCCCCTCCCCCCCCAAGTAGATTGCAATCCACGAAAAATGAGATATGCACGGATTATGAGTTGTCCTCGGTGATCAGCGAGAAGAACTGATCCGTTACACTTGAATATTTGCAAATCATATCTATCCGGGTGGATAAAATTCTTTCAGTGATATATTGCCCTATCATAGAAATTCGTTGCATGATGCAAAAATTCGTGTCGATCATTCTTTATCACGATGATGAGAGGGCTGCAGCGATCTATGTGCTCAGAGGGTAATATTGCAAAAATAGTCTCAAAGATTATCATTGCAAGAATAAAAAATACGAAATAATTTTCTATATTTAAAATTATACCACCACAATTGCAAATCTCATCAGGAATGATTCCTAGACCTCATAATGAAGTGAAAGCTCAATGTTGACGGAGGGTATAAGTCCTGGTTCGCTTAGTCAGCAGAGAGCCTGTTATTCCTAGGTTGAAATCGCATGAGGAATCGTGGAGCTGTCTACCGGGGCTAGGACACCACGCTGAGCATCGACTTCTAATGTATCTAGAGTAAGGTAAGAAATTCCATATATCTGGCATCAACGACCTAAGTGTTTGGGCTATTCGATAGGTTGGTAGATGCGCTTATATTAAATCACAATTACCATATTGCGATTTTAGGAAATAAATTGACAAAACGGGTCAGAAAACAACCAGAGGGGGGGGGGGGGAGGGGGAACAAATTTGTAGGCATTCACATTTACACCTATCAATAACATAGTTTCTCAAGCAACTAAAAATTATTCAAATTTATGATCGGGCAGAAATAGAACAATTGCCAATGAATGCAAAACTGCACTAGCGATCAGGAAGAATTTCGTCGAAAGTGGTCTCTGATTTTGATTATATTCCTTGAGACGCTTGTGAAAGAGTGGGAGACTCTTTATGAAAGGCGAAGGGGAGAAGCTATTGTTCGTGAGGTCTAGTAAGTATAAAGGGGTGGATGTCATGGCAGCATCGGCAGTACTACATACAGCATCGTTTGGATGCATCCAGTTTATAGGGATACGCGCGCGCCCACAACAGAGATTGTGGTGGAGCTTTTTTGTGTGTATATATGTTTAGGTACGTTTAGGTAAGGCGCATATGTATATATATATATATATATGTATATATATGTATATATTTATACTTTTATGGCTTTGGAGGGAGCACAGAATAACCGTTGAGAATTAATGGCCTTATAAAAAACAACTTCTTGAGGAGGTTGCAAAAAATGCAATATCTTCCGAATCTATGAAAATTTCCTTCAGTGCGATATGAGAATTAAAGATTCACAAAATCATATGCTATATATTTATGTATTTTTACGTTATATGTATATATTCCCATTACGATAATTTCATTCATGCATTGTATACTTTCGTCTAATATTTTGAATTGCCATCCGTGCGATAATTGGATTTCTCGGAAATAACGATTGCTTCAGGAGAAATTGATCTTTAAGAACCATGAAGAATTGAAATGACGCCTATTAATTGATGGAATTTACACCAAATATCTCACCGTAATATCTCATGTTGGCCCATCAATTCTTGCAGCACTTGCTGATATTTGAATATATTGATTACATCATAACTATTATATTATGAGTATTTTCTCTGCCTGACTTCCCACCCAACGGTGAACGTTCTTTCAACGGTTTCCGGATTTCTGAATGGTCAATCTACTACCTTGCCATATCCTTGAGGCTGATTATTTCTACGGAATCATCGGATGCTTATTAAATCGGCACTGAAACAACTGTCGAAACAACATTGCAATCTATCATGCTGGCTAGCCATCAAACATCTGATTGCACTGATATATTATCAGTATCATTGTTGAAGGCTGAATTGCTAACTTGAAATCCGACAACTTAACAAAGGTGGAAAATTTGATGGTTATTAAAACGAAATAGAGATCAGAGGGTGAACTTGTAAGGAAGAAATGGGGACGTTCGCCTTCTTATCGGTTTTGTTAGCGAACTTTGTTCAAATGTTTCGTGCGGAAAATGAAGGTGACATTGTCGGATGGATATGAAGCTAGTGACGTATGATCACTAAAATACTAGATCGATTCATAATTGTTTGCTGCGATCAAGAAAAGAAACAAAATCGGGGATGCTTAAAAGATAATAGCTGAAAGTAGCTGATGAAAATGGGAGAAGAAAAGAGCAGGTGGGGTGGGGGGGGTGGGGGGGGGGGGAGCACTACTTTTTATACCACGTCCACCTTTGTATCCGTACTAGGGAGACTACTTTCCGGTTTCTTTCGTCTCATTTTGTGCACCTTTTATGCCTTTCGAATATCCCGCTTATGAAAGACCACATCACGGAAAAATAAACCTTGGCAAAGAATTTGCAAGGATTGTCGGATCAAGTGAAATTCGTTGACATTCTTCTCCATCGTTTATTTATTCAGAGTGACCAATGACCCGAGCTAGCTTAATCATCTTATAGAAATACGCATACATCATAGCAGTTTCTCTACTCTGCCTCTG
>JAARMF010005258.1:0-12259 GCA_022844705.1 Toxascaris leonina
ATTTGTGGTTGGAAGTTTCCGTATAGGATGAGGATGAGATTATGGATGAATATCCTGGAAGAATAGAAGTGAGGCTGAATTCTTAAAGATTTTTTGTTGTTGAATTGAGACGGAATTGAGAGAAAATGAAAGCAGATCGCAACATTTTTATATAAGCTGAATGAAACGAATGTGATAGTTGAATATAAGCCGAAAGCTGAAAAATAGAATTTGTTACTTAAGTTGTAGGATAGGAATCCTTTTTTTCCAGATTTAGGGGCGGTAGGGGGGAGGGAGGGAGGGAGACCGCCTCTGTCTATTACCCTTTCCACCTCTTCCTTCCCCTTTCTTACTCTATTCCAAAGAATGAGACGTCTTTAAGAATTCTCTCATGATTGCTACAAAAAAAGCTTTTGTTTATATAGGTAACCTTTCACTGGTTAACCGATTTTGAGTTCTTTTATGTTTTTAATTCCTGTCATCGATTTTGAGTCCTTCGTGGATTGGCTAATGAATAAAAATGCAGATAAAAGTTCCTTTTATTTCAGAAGAAGGAAGCGAAGATAATAATCTGTTTGAGGGGAAAATTGAAAACATTCAACCGGAAGAAAAGGGTATTTTTTATTTTATTTTTTGTTTTTGTTATGTTTATTTTTTGTTTTATATTGCGAAATATAATGGTGTTTGAAGTTATGTAGATTATCGAAAAAGTTTCTTAAATTTTAAGGCGAGTCATAAACGATTCATTTTTGTTTTGTTTGTAAGCAAGACCATCTTGTTAATAATTAGTAAACAAGATCGCCTTGTAAACAACTTGTAAACAAGACCAACTTGTAAACAGCTTGTAAACAAGACCAACTTGTAAACAACTTGTAAACAAGACCAACTTGTAAACAACTTGTAAACAGGACCAACTTGTAAACAACTTGTAAACAAGACCAACTTGTAAACAACTTGTAAACAAGATCGCCTTGTAAACAACTTGTAAACAAGCAAAATATTGTAAACAATCTCAAATTTTGCTGTGTTTTGATGATGCTAATTCACTGATTAGGAAATTTATTTGCTGTTGTTGAGATTTATCTAAAAGAATTTTGTATATTCATTTAATTTGAAGAGCTAACAGTCACCTGTTAGCGAAAAAGATCAATCGACAGGTGAATAGCTTGCTTATTTTCGGATAGGTTGAAGTTTAATACCGATGAAAACATACAGGTAAACTTATAGGTAACTTATGAAAATATTACAGGTAAGTTATGAGAATATTACAGGTAAATTATGAGAACATTGCAGGTAAGTTATGGGAATATTACACGTAAAATATGAGAATATTACAGGTAAGTTACGGGAATATTATAGGTAAAATATGAGAATATTTCACTTCAGATGAAGCTCAACAAGAGCATGTGCCTCTTGAGACGACGGCATCCGCATCGGCACAAGCGATCCCAGGTACAGTAACGCCGATTGTCGCTGAGACTAGTGGTAATGATGTCAGTGAAACGGTAAGCAGAATACTTCAGTCGATGGGTGTACCTACATCGGCGTCGACTAGTAATCGGCATTTGTATAATGTAAGTCATTTAAGTTGCTATTTTGGTGATAAGAAAGAGGCCTTACTGATAAGCCTGGCGATAGTGATAGAACCTGGTGATAAGAACTTGATGGGAAGAAGCTAGTGATAGAAGTCTTTGGTGTCTAGTGATAAAAGCCAGAAGTAAACCTGGTGGTGGAAAGTTTTTGATAATGACTTAGTGATAAAGAACCAGTGATAAAGAGCACTGATAATAAATCAATATTGCTTATCAGTGGGTGATTGTTGACTGAAAAATTGAGAATTTATGTGTGATCTTTTTTATGAATGCGACTTTGAAAGAACTGCAATACTTCCGTGGTGGGAAATGAGCTATTTCGATATATGAGCTATTTATTTATTTTTCATGTTATTTTTCATGAGATACTCACTAATATTTTTATTTTTATTTTTTATTTTTAAAATAATATAAATATTTAATAAGGTTTTTATTTCGAATTTTTCGAGTAATTGCTCTCGAGAATATTCTCGAGATAAATACGTTGGATTGCGATCGAGTAGATGTTTGGCATTTCCATCGTTTTTTTTTTTGTCGGCAGAAATATCTCCAATAAGATGAAAAAATTGTTTGATTTGATAGTGTTGAATAGTATCGTTCCGCTTAATTGAATTTTTATGGATTTTATTGTTGTACTTTTGTTTCTTTTTTGAATTTTTTTTGGAACTTTTCCAAAAAAAAAAGATTTTTTTTTACGTTCAATTGTTGTTTGAAAAGGTGATGAAGAATAAATGAAGAAATAAAATATTCTCGTAAATGAAGGGATCGAGAGAGGGCAATAAATCGCCGATATTTATGTTATCGGCAAGTGGATATGGTGGTGGAGAAAACGCATCACGAATCGGTGCTATTGCCGCACGACGCATCCAATCGTTTGGTAGTTATTTATTGTTTATTTATTTATAGATAGTTTTTTTTTTGAAGTTTTCGACGATATTTTTTAATTTTTATGTTTATAATAAATAATAATTGAAAGCGGTGGATTATTTTTTGTGAATTACAGGTGAATATATGCAGGTATGATGGTTTTTTCTCTAGTAAGCTCTAGGATCTTGAATAGCACCATCTTTCCGCTTAGTTGGTTCGGATGTAATTGCTCTTTTTTTCATATGGTTGTTCTGTGGAACTGAATAGGATATAGCTAGTTGAGTATGACAAGAAAGAATTACTGAGGATAGGGATTATAGAGGATATCAGGATCCACAATCATTGAAATTGGACCACCTTAAGTGGAGGAAAAAGGGCTGGAATTGTGGTTTAAGAACTGAAAATTATCAACTCGAACACGCGAGGTCCTTATCACTGCCGAAAACACGAAAGCCTTATCACTTCGGAAATCTTATCGGAGTTATCAGCCGTTGGTTATCAGATTATTGATATACGTCTCTGAGATGACCTTTTTTTTGATGTGATATTGTGATATTTGTATGCAATCAAATAGACTTTATTTTAATTAATTTTAGTTGAAAATCACACGAAATGATAGAGTTATTGGGGATGGAAACTGCTATCGGAAGTTGGTGCAGGTAGTATAGTATATGATATGATAGGTGTGGAGGTCGTTTGCGATGCTTAGGAGTTATGCAATACCTGCGAGATGGATGTGAACTTACCTTGATACCTGTCCGCCCTCTAGACTCCGCTAACCTTTCGGGCTATACGGACACTTAGATGGGCGACTTCGACCACATCCTTCGATATGTTATTGATTGGAGATACCTTGAAGTAGTTGCCGAGGAGTATCAACGGAGGAGCTTGGAGTGGGGGATTTTGCTGTTCGGAAGACGGGCTCATTGGTACCTGTTCTTTGCCTTTCCGGTGGTGATGAAAGGGGTTGAAGAGATATCGTAATTCAGGTGGTCCGAGTTTCAGAATAATTAAAAGATACATTTATTTAAAAAATAATTGAAAATTTGTTTTAAATTTTTTAATAATTAAAAACTGAAATCAGCAAAGTTTGCTGCAATAATCTTAGAAATATATTGCAGTGAATGTTTTGGCGGACGATTTGGCTTCATTTCCACTCGAAAAATCTTTACTCTATATGCGTCAAATACGAAAATATATGGATGAAAAGCTTGTTGAATCGGAGAGTTCGACGTTCAATTCGGAGGATGATGCAAATATTGGATAATTGAGATGCTTTAATTTTTGAATATTTAATAATAACTAAATATTTAAATAATTGAATATTCTTACCTTTTTTTTTAATATCATCATCATCATCATTCCCTCACTTGTTGCCGAAGTCCCCAGGGGTCAAAGTTCATGCAATGTCGCCTTTAACTTGGTCGATGGAGGGTGTGTTCTGCTGCTAGGAAGGTTTTTTTTTCATGTCTCCTACCTGATGGTACGCAATCGGTTGCTTATTGGGTCTCCAATGGCATCGCTGGCTAGGGGGGAGGGGGGGGGGGGGGGCAAATCTTCAAGACTATTCGAGCCATTGATTTAATTATTTAATTATTTTTATACGTTGTCTGGATTGCCAATAGAGCGTCAATATTGATATTTGTTCGATTGAGGTGAATAAAAAAAAATAACCGGAAGTTTTGTAGGTTTTTTTTCGATTCTAAAATGGATTTTTAATTATTCAGACTGAAATGGGGGAAAAAATGGGGGGTTAAAAAAATGGGGGATTTCATTTCATTAAGGGGGTTAAATTTGAATTGTAAAAATCGTAAACGGAAGAATTTTTATTGGATTTATCTAATAAATAAATAAATAGATAAATAAATAAATAAATAAATAAATAAATAGTTTATGCCGATTGCTAAAGAGATTTCTAAGTTGCAATCTTAAGTGGGAGCTCAAAATTTTTCTTGCTGCAGTTTTTTTTCCGAAGCTAATATTGTGATGCTCGATTTGCTTTAGCTTATCATCTAGAATTTGGATGCGAGAAAAGAATTTGAAAACACTAAAAGAAATAGCCATAAAATGATTGGAGTTTCTTTCTTATTGATAGAAAATGATCGTCGTTATTTTTATTTTTATTTTTATTTTTATTTTTATTTTTATTTTTATTTTTATTTTTATTTTTTTGAAGAAATTCTTCATAAGAAGCCTCTTAATTCATTTGCACTTGTTTTTGAGTGATGTTTTTTTTTTACATAGTTGTTGTTGTATTGCCTCGTTATAGTAATAGATTATTTTGCAAACCCATTAGTATACGTTCATAGCTGAGTGGTATGTTGTTTGATTGTTGTGTTGAGTGTGTTTGGTTCGTTTCCGCTCCATTTTTTTTTCCTTTTATTTTATTTTATTTTTTTTTGCTGATTCGGCTGTTTTAGGAAGTGATCTATTGGTCTTTGAAGGATTTTCCACCTAACAACTTTTTCCAGTATTCCCTCACTTCTGAGCTTTACGGCTTTTCATGTTCACTAGCTTTTAAGGGAGTGTATATGAAGGGTGGGTTTTTATTCGAAAGGTTACGGTATATATGTTTATATATACAGTAACGATAAAGAACGTTATTATATTTAAACTTCCGTTGATTGTGTCCTTGTTCGATTGTATTATTGCGAGCTTATGGAAATATTATGAAGAGATAATTGCATTTTATGATAAGATCTGAGCTTATCATTCGACTTTATACTTAGTCTGTTGGTCTGTCAATTTATTGATTGATCAAGTTATTGATTGATCAAGATGTTGATCGATCAATTTATTGATTGGTCGAGTTATTGATTGGTCAAGTTATTGGTTGATCGTGTTATTGATTGGTTGAGTTGTTGATTGATCAAGTAATTGATTGATCAGGTTCTTGATTGATCAAGTTTCTGATTGATCGGGTTCTTGATTAATCAAGTTGTTGATTGGTCGAGTTATTGATTGATCAAGTTATTGATCTCTTGGGAAATCATTTATCGATCTATTATCGATCAGCTTTTATAAGCGTTTTAAGTGTTCGCAATGAATATATCACGCTAAGTCATCATTGCTATTTCATATATAAATGCAAAAATGTTGATGTGTTTTAGGCCGTTTGTATATCGTATACGCAATAAACGAGAAATGCATATGTTGTAGATGGTGGTCTTTATATGCTTTACAATATAACAATTGAGCTCAAGTTCGATCTCGATCTCAAGTTCCCGAAGTTTTATTATATTGACCTGAGTTCTACTAGCTCGACCTGAGGTATTCAGAATTTTACTAGCTCGACCTGAGGTTCTCGATGTTTTATTCAATAAATGAGCTGGCAGTTTCTCAACGAATCGTTTCAAGTTTGTCTGAAACGAATGTGTTTTCGCTTTCATCATCATCATTAAAATTGCGCTCAACAGAGAGACTCATCAATGTCTGGCTCGCCCACAACCATTCTTCAGCCATTCATAAAATTCTCCGCATTCAACTATCATTCTAATCAGTAACGTTATCAATATCTATGAAAGCAAATCGAAGACAAATCAAAAACATTGACAAGTGCCGATTCAGCAAAATCGATTGGACTTTCTCCCAATATCTATGGTTCAGCTAATATTAGGAAAATAAGAAAAAAAACGCTATTAAAAATGCACTAATTATTAAAATTATTCCCCTCATGGGTCATTTAACCTGCTAGGTGACGTCATCTCATTGATAAGCCATATCAGACAATTTCGCGCCGTAAAGAAGAGGAAATCTTTATATGGCTCGATAAGTACTAGACGCCACCTGTCATATGGTATACGAAAAGGTCTTTCATGTTCAAGTACCGTAATTCTGTATCCTAACCAACTATCGTAATCGAGCATCGTAATCAAATACCGTAATCGAGTACCATGATTCGGCATCGCATTCATTCAAATATCGTAGTCGAGTACCGTAACCGAGTGCCGTGACTGAGTATCGTGATCAGGTACCGTATTTGGGCATCGTAGCCGAGTATCTTATTCTACTATCGTGGTTGGGTATCGTAGTCAAGTATCGTAGCCAACTACCGTAGCCGACTACCATCATCAAGTACCGCAGCCGAGTATTGTAGTCAACTACCGTATCTGAGTATAGTAACCAAGTATCTAGTAACCAAGTATCGTAGTTGGCCACCGTAGCCAAGTACCGTAATCAACTATCGTAACCATGTATCGTAATTCACTATACGTCTATTAATTTATATGTTGATTTCCGATTGGTAAAAAAAGGAAACCCATATTATATATTTATTTAATAATAAATAATGAACATTAAAAACTTTTTTTAGTAATTATTCGAGAATTTTATTATTATTTTTATTTAAATGAGGTAATTTTTTCAAGAAATTTTATCGCACCGTTCAATCTAGAATAGAAACTCCGGAGTTTATAGAATTCCGGCCAAAAGCTCCGGAGTTTTACTTAGCTTAGAGGATAGTTTATGGAGAAATCAAGAAGAGCCTTAAATCAATGATATGATATCATTAATTATCACCGAGTCATTGATCATTCACTTAAGAGTCGTCATCGAGTGGGGTCGTGTATATTTGTTGCCTTCAAGGCTATTCACTTCGCACATAAACAACGTTGTTGTTTCACGCAATTTGAGAGTGTGTCTGTGATGTTTGCATTCGTTGCGACTATTCAATTACTGCGCTTCTCGAATGCCACAACGTCTTCTATAAAATTGTTTTTATCTAAAATTATCCTAATAACGCGAAAACATTCCAAAATTTATTTGTGATATCATTTGTTATCAATATATCAGTGATAACGTCATAGTTGTTATCAATATATCAGTGATAACGTGATAGTTGTTATCAATATATCAGTGATAACGTCATAGTTGTTATTACTATATCAGTGATAATGTCGTAGTTGTTATCACTATATCAGTGATAACATCATAGTTGTTATCAATATATCAGTGATAACGTCATAGTTGTTATCAATATATCAGTGATAATGTCATAGCTATTATCACTATATCAGCACTAACGTTGAAGTTTATTCACAATAGTTGTTTATCGCCGAAGAACTAGTTATTGAGTCAGTGAGCTGAATTGTTGACGTCGAGCAACCGACTTATATTTGTTTTGTGCTTTCTGCGATACGATGATGCTTTCTTTAGGTGCAAATATTTTTTTGTTTGCACACTATTTCATTTTTTGTTCATAAAAGTTTTAGATAAAATCCACTGATAATCGATGATAAGGCGGTGATAATACTGAAGATCTGCAGGTATAGAGAGAAGGAATGCTCATGTGACGCGAAGTAATTACAGATTAATTACAGGTGTTGTTATAGGACTATGGCTTATTAGATGTGCAGCTTTCACTTTTTATTGTTTAATATGTAACTACGACTGCTTTAGCTTTTTTTTCTCAGCTTTTTTTTGTTCTTTCAGCACTTATTATCTCTAAATTAGTAGTTGTGAAACATTCGTTTAGCAGCTTTTGCGATATTAAATTAGCTGAGATTCAAAGCCATCTTATTGCTTCCTATCGATGATTTACTTTCCAGCTCTCTGTCAGTGGTTTTCTTACCAGCTTCTTATCAACGATTTTCTAACCAGCTTCTTGTCAATGGCTTCCTCATCAGCTTCTCATCAACGGTTTTGTTACCTGCCTTTTATCAACGGTTTTGTTACCTGCCCTTTATCAGCGGTTTTCTTACCTGCCTTTTATCAGCGGTTTTCTTACCTGCCTTTTATCAACGGTTTTCTTACCAGCTTCTTGTCAATGGTTTTCAAGCCAGCTTATTATCATCGGTTTACTTAGCATCTATTGCGGTTATTATTTGAGCATTAAGAACCTATAAGGCGAGCTAATGGTTGTGATTTCTATCCTCAAGATTTTTTAAGTTGAGCCTTACAATGAAACTTATATCTCGTCAAAAGATCTAGAGCAATAATTATTTTGTTCGTATAGCTCAGAGGGATGAGTGTTGTTCGCTAATTACATGAGCATGGTTCGAGTAACATTAGTGTGCAATAATGTAGACTCAGTTAGTTAATTCTAGCCTAGTGTCATCCTAATGAGCGCTTTTGAAAGTCTACCGTAATAGTTTGAATATAGCCCCTTCCATTGCTTTGCTCTCATCTCAGGGGTGTGAATTTGTATAAGCTTCTTCAAATTTAGTTCCCCCCCAATCGCCACTCCTCTCTTCCGCTCATCTTAGAAATTTCTTTGCAAATAGTCGCTGATTGAATTCATTCCATTCACTAACCTGCTAAAGCTGCTTCAAACAGTAAAGAGACTGACCACATAGGCAACTGACCACATAAGGGAGTGACCACATAGGCAATTGACCATATAAGAGAGTGACCACATAGGCAACTGACCACATAAGAGAGTGACCACCGTATCCCTCTCAATCGCATCGATCACTATCCATCTGTACATTCATTTAGCCCAATGTGTCATCAGTATTTGTGTTCATAATCGTTGCGTTCAAATGAATAATAAATGATGTGCGTTGTTTATATGGTTAATTTGAATGCACATAGTGCTAAATTTGGTGATGTGCTGTTAGATGTGATCATCAATCAATCACAGAATGGCGATTATGTCGACGTAAGGGGGGGAGGGAGAGGGGGGTATAAAGGGGGAGAGGGAGAGGGGGGGAGTAGAAAGGGGGAGAGGGAGAGGGGGGGGAGGGGGAAGTGGGCGTGAAATGATTGATGGGGTTGTGTGTCTATCAACTTCCGTTTTTTTTCACCGGAAATAAACATGAGCCGGTTTTCGATTGTGCGCAATAACAGATGATCTTTTGATGAAAAATTTTACGAGCGCTATATGCTTGGTGTTTTTATTTGATTTGGAAATTAAATTTAATACGCCTCCATATTGACTTTGCCGTCGAATTGTCTTCACCGACGAATTGTCTTCACCACCGAATTGTCTTCACCCCCAAATTGACTTCACTTCCGAATTGACTTCACCTCCAAATTGACCTTACCTCCGTATTGACCTTACCTCCGAATTGACCTTGCCTCCGAATTGGCCTTGCCTCCGAATTGACCTTACCTCCGAATTGGCTTCAGCTCTGTTCCGTCATTAGAACTTCTGATAGTTGAAGCATAATCGCTTAATGCTCCAACACTCCATTTTGATACTACAAAAGTTATTAATATTCTTTAATTAATTTTCTCCGTTCATTTATTTTTGTAAATGTCTTTTAAAGTAATATTTCTTATAATTTATTTTTAATAATTTATTTTTTGAAATTAAATCTCTTCCGAAAAATTGCGAGATTCCGGAAGTGTCCGGAAACGTTTCGCTTGACATCATTGATAGAGTGTGGAAATCCGGTAAATCCCGAAAATTGATTAACTTAGGTCGTTTCTTTGCATCGCAAAGTTGAGGCATGCGGCATTTTGGTATAAAATGATTCACCGAATTTATGTAGGCAGCTTCGTAAACCGGATTCGGCTGCAAAATTGAGCAAATCCGGTCACATGAGCTCCGGAATCAGAACATTTTGCAAAAATATGATTGCCTTATTCTTTTTCGCCAATTCATGATGATGCCCGACGTTGAACGACTGTAAAAATAAATAAATAAATGAATACATAAATGAATGAATAAATAAATGAATAAATGAATAAATGAATGAATAAATAAATAAATGAATAAATAAATAAATGAATAAATAAATAAATGAATAAATAAACAAACAAGCAAATAAATAAATAAATAAATAAAAACAAAAACTACTATGCATATCGCCTAAAATTCGATGTAACTGCAGAGTATAGGTCGATGCGCAACAAATTCGATTAGTGCCTCTTTTCTTGTTTTAATGTTGTGTTGTTCGCTCATCGAATAACGACGCTACACACCCGAATTCAATTACTACTCATCATAGTGCGATATTGCACATCGATATCGTCTGCAAAAAAAAAAAATAAAAAATAAAAATTTTTATTCTTTATTATTTTCAATTCTTTTTTTCACGTTTACAACTATAAATTATTGCATTATTTCATCGTTTTGAGTTTCATCTAGTGAATAGCTTAACTGGAAAATGCGCAAGCGTTAAACAATCGATTGTTGGTTCAATTCCCCGACGGGCAAAAAAAAGGAGAAAAAACTTCAAATTTCCGATGTTTATTTTTTTCAACTCCAGCTATACTCTCTAATAGTTGTCCACAATTTCCGCTAAGCATTAGAATATTTCAAATTTCACTGAATTTTCCTCTCAACGCGAATATTGAGTAAACATTTCAAAGAGTTATTTCTTAGATATCGCAATGATTTCTAGCATTTTAGATATTTAAGTATTTAAGTAAAATTGATTCAAGTATTTAAGTTCAAATCACCAACTTTAGAATACCTCCAAATAATTAAATTCTACACAACAAAACTCTCTTTTCTCTTGAATATTTGGCTAATGCGGCAAATGAAAGTGATTGATTTTTAAATACTTTTTTCTATTATTTAATTTCCATTCGATTGTTAATCGATTCAATTTGTTAATTTATTTAATATCGCTAAAGAATTTCTAAAAGACAAAAATTAGGAATAAATAAATTACAAAAGATAAAATTATTCAATAAATATAAAAATATTTATTAAATTTAGCAAAATTTTAGCGAAAATAAAATGTTTTTCACGTTTATTTTCAATCGTATTTGACATTCTTCATTTATCATTTCATTCGAAGATTTGTGTAAAATTTTCGGCGAATCAAAAAAAAAAATTCCCTCAAATCAATTTGTCTATTTTATTTCTGATTCACCCTTAAATTTAATGCTCTCCTTCGGACAACGAATTTCCTGAACTGGAATTCTTGTTTATTTGAATTAAATTGAATTAAATTAAATTAAATTAAATTAAAATAAATTAAATTAAATTATATTTAAATTGAGCATTTCTATTCATTAAAATTGAATCTTTATCTTTAATTTCTATATTAATAATTTTTTTGAAAAATATTTTCATCTAATTGTTTATTCATTTAAAATTTGTTTTAAGAAATATTTCCGACTATTTCTAAATTCGACTTTTTTCTTTAAACCTCTAATCGACCGATTCCGTAAATGCAATCCCCTCTGATCGTTTTCCTCTTGCAGTTTTTTGTTTCTTCTGACATTCAATAAAGACTTATGCTTTTAAATTTTTCTCAAAATTTCCATTTACCGACCGATTCCATAAATGCAGCTACAGATTATTTCTCTCTCTTTTTTTTTAGATTCTACCTTTCCTCTAAGTGCCTAATTACGTTTAGAAAAGTGCCCCAATGATATTAAAAAAAAAATCAGCAAATGAGGAATCAGTTCAATATGCAATACAGAAATCCCTTGAAACAATTGCACATATGAAGTTGTTCGATGGCATCAAAGTGATTCAAATGTAAAGCCATTCAAAATCTCACATGAAGCTTCACATAAAGCTTGAAGCTTTACCTAAAGCTCCCAGAGAGAATTTGTTTCAATAATGTTGCTAAAACGTCAAATTAAACGGTGATTATTTATTGATGCCAGCATTTCTTCCCATCTCCCCTCTCATAAGCCCTCCGGCCTTACCCCTCATATACCCCCCCCCCTCTCCTTTTCCCCACCCCCTCCCTCATCCTGTTATTAAATTTGGAAAAACTTTTCATCAGAAAATCTTCAAAAATCGCAATTTTTGAGCAAAAGATTTTTCTCGGCATTTCATTTGATTAGAGTGATTCTCTTGAAATGTCTTAAATTACCATAGAAATTGGCTGATTGATTTTATTACTTTCCATTTGGAATAATTGAATTCGATTGCTGTTGGATCTTGCTGCTCAATTTTATTATTTTGGTTGTTT